>BJFM01002685.1:11103-27750 GCA_016586285.1 Arothron firmamentum
TTGGTTAACCAGACTCAGGCTGTGGTTGGTTAACCAGACTCAGGCTGTGGTTGGTTAACCAGACTCAGGCTGTGGTTGGTTAACCAGACTCAGGCTGTGGTTGGTTCACCAGACTGTGGTTGGTTGACGACCTCTTTCTGCATCTTTCAGGGATGATGATTCGTCCGAAGGGTGATCAGCTGGAGATCACCTTCTCTGTGTCAGACACCAAGAGCTGGGACGGGTTTGTCCAGAACCTCAACAACGTCCTGTCCCGTAAGAGCCCATAGTTGATCAGGATGAATGTTGTTTTCTTAGTGAAATGCTGGAAACCTGTCTGTCTCTCTCCTGTCTGTCTCTCTCCTGTCTGTCTCTCTCCTGTCTGTCTCTCTCCTGTCTCCCTCCTGTCTCTCTCCTGTCTGTCTCTCTCCCGTCTGTCTCTCTCCTGTCTGTCTGTAGCCTACAACGACAGCCATCAGGTCCAGACCAACGACGACTGTCCTCCTGACCAGTACTTCATCCAGGAGGACAGTGGAACGGTGAGTGCTCCCGTCAGTCTCAGTCTCCACCCGTCTCTGCCTGCTGGTCTCACTCTCTGCCTGTCTCGCTGCAGGTCAGGAACATTCCGAAGCGTTCCTGCCAGTTCAATCGGACCGTGCTGCAGGAGTGTTCTGGGATGTTTGACCCGTTCTACGGTTACAGCAGCGGTCAGCCCTGCATCCTCATCAAACTCAACCGGGTACAGTTAGATTCTCAGCTTAGCTTGTGAACATGTTTGCGTCAGAACGAACCGATCATGTGACTGAATTCAGCACCAATCAGCAGAAAGGCCACTGTCTGACTGATTGTTGACCTGTGCAGGTGATCGGGATGTTGCCGGGGAAGGACGGCCAGTCTCCGTACGTCACCTGTGCAGCTAAGGTCCGAACCATCGTCCGCTCACTTGTCTGTCCACCCGTGCGTCCTCCCGTTTGTCTCTCCCCCGACTCACCTGGTTCTCCATTTCCATGGCTCTGCCCACCTGTCTGCCTGCCCTCTCGTCTGTCTCATGCATCACCTGTCTCTCAGATACAGATCGGATAAAGATTTTCTGGGTAAGAACAGCAGAAAACGCCGAGTCGCCGGGTGGAGGGCGGTTGCGCTGACGATTTTAAAAGACAAAACACGCCAAACGAATAAACTTTAACCAGAATGTCAAGAGTTGGACCAGAACCAGTCCACACGTCCTCATCCAAACACATCTGTCCACTCTGTGTAGAAGGAGGACAGTGCAAAGATGGGACCTCTGAAGTACTTCCCACCTAATGGAACCTTTAACCTCATGTACTACCCCTACTATGGCAAGAAGGCTCAGGTAACACACTCACACACACACACGCACGCACGAGTGTCGTTCTTTTTGTGACGCGGTGTGTGGTGTGTTTCCTGTCTCAGGTGAACTACACTCAGCCTCTGGTGGCCGTGAAGTTCATGAACGCCTCGTTGAACTCAGACATCAGCGTGGAGTGCAACATCAACTCCAACACGCTCGCCGAGGGCAGCGAGCGAGACAAGTTCGCCGGGCGCGTTTCCTTTAAACTACGGATCAACGACAAATAGATCTCACACACACACGCACACATAAACATACACACTCTTTCTCAAGATGCACTAATCCTGATGTTGTAACGAGTCCTCAGTCGCTCATTTCCCTCATGTTTAGCTTCATGATGCGTTGACTGACCGTATGTTTTTTGTCGTTAGTTACAGTAGTCATGGAAACGGATGTGATCCTCATTGCTGACCATGCAGCCAAGAACTGAAGGTCAACATTCTCCATCATCATCATCAACATCATTGTCATCGTCATCACCATCATCATCATCACCACCACCACCAGGTTATTTATTTATTTATTTATTTATTTCTGTGCTGTGCGGTTGGTTTTGTGGAGGATCTCCAGGATTCTCCTCTGGGTTGATGTCACCAGTCTCTTCAGATGTGAACTGACGCCAGAGCAGAATCCAGGTTCAGACCCAAACAGCCTGTCAAAGGTCTTAAACCACAGTCACAAACTGGCTTCAGATCAGTTCTGAACCTGACTGGTGTCCTCACTTGTTCCTGAGTCCACAGCCAGTCACACACACACACACACACACACACACACATCACCATGGCAACAGTATTGCTGATGTCATAACTTTACAAGTTCATGAGTTCAGGAAGTTCATCCTGACGCTTTAATGTCTGTTTTGTTTGGAGCTATAATAACCACACACACACACACACACACACCCGCCCACCCTCATCTGCCACTCCCATCATTGCCCCCTCCCCCCATTGAACACACCTGTCCTCACCTGTCCGGCTCTCCACTAGTCTTCCTGAAAGGTGAGCAGCCAGCCCGCTGAAGCTGCTCCATGTCATAGCAAACCTGTTTGTGATTGGTTGATTTCTCCTGCCTGAATACTTTGACGTGTTTAAGAGACAAATAAAAACAAAAGATGAAGTGATCTACAGTAGAAATGAGACAGGCTTTGTGCCATTGTTGGGTCTGCGCTCCAGCCAGGTGGAGGGATGCATCCGCCCACCTCCACCCCCAGGTTCCTCCTCAGAGCAGCAAATCCTTGCAGAATGTTGGCTCTCCTAACTTAAATGAACTCCATCGTCGTTTATCTTAAACTGCCCCATATATAGACTCCACCAGTCTGATAACACTGGTGATAGAGCTGGTTTTTAAGCATAAATACTTTAAGCAGCAGCATTTTCAGAATCAGAGACAAACCAGGGCTGATTAGGGTCAGATTGTTTTTATTTATTCAAACAGATGCGTTGTGGCTTTGGAAAATCTGACAAAGTGAACCGTCGTTTTGTTCCTGTCAGATGTGGAGAGAAGAAACTGTTCTGTTTCTGTGGTTACGTAAGTCAGCAGCTTCTTATATAACCGCATGAATAAAACAGGCTGAGGGCGAGCTGGCGACCTCCAGCGGCCACAGCGCGGTACTACACCGCTGCATGTGCGGCGCTGACCTTTCCTGATCTGAAATTTAGTCCAAAAAAACCCCTAAGGTAGGCTTTTTAGGGTCATTTGAGGACATTTACTGCAATGTTCTACAGTTATAAAATATCACTGTTCCTTTAGCTCATCTAAGTGGTTGGAACAGTGTGTTTGTCGGTGTGCGAAGGGAATTCTGGGTAATTCGAAGAAGGAAACGCTTGTGTTTTCATGTTTTATTATAAAAGTTGACGATTCTACTTTGACAGTGAACAACAGAACAAACGGCAATAAACTTCAGTACGAAAATAAAAAACATGATGATGAGCGGGAGCACTGGTTTCCATGGTAACACACAGGGCTGATGGAGGGTAAAAGTGAGGGGCGGGGCTTACATTACTATCCTCTGGTGTCAACATCGGATGACCTCATCACACACACGCACTGTGACTGACACACACACACAGGCACACACACACACACACACACACGTCGCGTCTGTTTCAGTGTGACTCACCAGCCAGGTTTCAAACTCAGGTGATCACATGACCCAACAGATGTAAATGACTGGATGAGCTGACAAACCTAGATGTGTTTTACTTTGAAAGGTTCCCTTCCTGTTCTCCCTCCGCGGCTCACTCAGCGTTCTGTCATTTTCTGCACCTTCTCTGGTCCAATCACCTGCCTCAAACCGAGCACTGAAACACACACATGCACGCTCACACTCTCAGTTGCAGCTCTTCCTCTCTACTCGTCATCTTCCTCCTCCTCCTCCTCCTCTTCTCCTTCATCTTCCTCCTCTTCTTCCCCTCCCTGAGCTGATGAATCGGGATTCCTGGCTGCGTATGACACCCCTCCGCGGTACGCCACCATGTCCTGTCGCACACAGGGGAAGCACAATCAGCAGGACGCACCAGACGCCTCCTGCGTCCCCAGCATCTCCATGGCGACGGCGTCTCACCCGGTCATATTTCTCCCTCAGTTTTTGTGCCTTCTCCTCGTACGGCTGCTTCTCGCTCTGAGACAGTTTGCTCCACATTTCGCCGAGTTTCTTTGCGCAGTCGCCGATGGACAAACCCGGATACTGCTGCTTGACGCTGGGACGGTACTCACTGCAGAACACGAAGAACGCAGACCTGCAACGCAACAACGTGTCAGAGTAGTTGGAGACGAGCCTCGCGTCCCACAGCGCCTTCCTAAAAACACTGCAGGGACAAAGGGTGGAGAGGTCGGGAGTCTGGTGGCGGCGGGTCA
The DNA here is from genome assembly GCA_016586285.1 of Arothron firmamentum. NCBI lineage: Eukaryota > Metazoa > Chordata > Actinopteri > Tetraodontiformes > Tetraodontidae > Arothron > Arothron firmamentum. The sequence continues at coordinate 15,311 of BJFM01002685.1, forward strand.
CGTCCACCGGGGCAGTGATCTCTGTGCTGCACCGCCACACAGCTCAGCAGCTGGTCTGCTTTTTGTGCGTTCACTGCTGTGGTTTGGTTTGTCTTAACTCCTGAGCCTGACTGAAAGATCAGCACCAACAACAATCTGTCATTTTATTCCACAAAAACAAATCAGCCTTTCCTTGTCACACACACACACACACTCACGGTGGTCTCTTGGGGGCGTTGGGGTCTTTCCTCTTGCGGCCTCTCTTTCCAAAGCCCTTTGGGGGGACGTAGTCTCTCATCTCCCTGTTGTAGCGGACCTTGTCGGCTTTGGCCATGTCCTCGAAACACTTCTTATCACTTGCAGACAGAGCCTGAAATCACAGCAGACGCTGACGCTCCAGCCTGTGGGCAAACCTTTCATCTGGACGTTGGGCTTGCCTTACAACTGTGTTTTAGCGTTAGCGTTGCTGCACATCTTCAAACTCAGGTGACCCAGCCAGGTTCAGCATCCATCAAACACACCTGAACCCAGCACCAGTCAGTCACACAACCAAGCCGGCTCTCACCTTCCATCTCTCAGAACATTTCTTGGAGAACTCGGCGAAGTTGACCGACTGCTCTGGGTTTTTCTTCCGGTGTTCCTCTCTACATGTCTGGACGAAGAAGGCGTATGCTGACGTCTTCCCTTTGGGCTTATTGACGTCTTTACGCATCATCGTGGCGGCCTAAAACCAGGCACAAAAATCAGGAGATGACAGCAACCTGTCTTCAAACTTCAGGTGCATCACCTTTAACACCTGAGCGACTGTGATGGCAGCAGACGGTGTTTTTTATTTGTCAACAGTATTTCTGTACTTTTGGGGTCTGACAGCCAAAAACTTCATGTTATAACAAAATGAAGAAAAAAAAACATTAATCGTGTACATTTTGAAGAACGGACGAAAATGTGTAATTTCAGTGTAATTAATACTATATAAAGCATGGGAGCTGTCATCTGTACAGTCAGTAAACAGTCATTTAAAAAGGACTTTAAATATAATTGAGTGGAATGGCCCTTTAACCTCTTTATCAAATGTTACATATATAATCAATACTCATTATCTCCCCTTCAGATCTTAATGGAAGGCTTTTTTGTTTTTTTGCAGAGGGACTATTTAATCGGAACCACCGCGGGTTCGATAACGGACCGTCAGAACGGCTGAGGCTGGCTGTGAATAACAAAGAGAACAAAGTGGGGATCCATTTTCTAAGCCTGGGGGTTGGAGGCCCACCAGCCCACATCAGACCCGGGCTTGTTGTCTTCCGGAGCCGGGACATCCCGATGGAGACGGGCTCCTGCGCTTCGCCTGTGAGCGCGCCCGTGAGCGGCGCGGATGAAGGAACCCCGCAGCTCGGCGCGTCTTCCGCGGACGTCTGCTGCAGTTAGCCCGTTAGCCTAGCCGCGCTAACAGAACAATGGGACCACCATTTGCTTCCCGCCCTCTGCGGAGCTAGCCGCCCCATCCCCCTCTGCTAGTGGTGGGCTAATCGCTCATGACAACCAGAATTGGCCATTTCTCCCCGTTCACTCGCTGACAAATACAGAGCGTAACTGTGTTCATCCGCTGGTTTGTTTTACGCCTGAACGGCGCGTTTATGGTGAAAATATGGAGCCGGGACCACAGCTACGCATTTTCAGGGGAGGGCTTCAGATATGCAACGGAGAGGTCAGCCCGTATGGAGGGGACCAGGCTGGATGCTGGCATTCATCATCTTAATGGGCGTTTCGTGTTTACGACCCCACATCTGGCGGAGTCTAAGGGTGACAAACAGAAAAGCAGAACCTATCCCTCCGCCTCTCCGCGACCACCTCAGTGGCCATTTTAACACATCCCAGTAATGGACAGTCTGTGATCGGGCACGTCAGAGAAAAGCAGCCGGCAGCTGCTTCCGTCTGACGCGCAGCAGCCGTGAACGGGGGTACTCACTGGTGAAGAGGGCCGGTTGTGGACTGGAACAAACTCTGATTAGGGTTTAGATTCACGGACTCTTGTTGTGGTTCGGTGCTGAAGCAGCGACTGGAGACGTCGGTTCACTTTCAAACTGGGACGAGCTCGAGCCGCGCCACGCCCACCAACAACGCCCCTGTTGGTTGTTCCTATTCAGAGGGCGGGATCGTGGCGGGCCGCCGTGGGCGTGGCAACACACAGTGTCTCTCTGCAATTGGCTCGCATTCACGCAAGTCCAGATTGGGCCACGCCCACTACAAGCCCCAAACCGGGCGGGAATTTTCCTCTAAAAGAGGGCGGGACTAGCGCCTGTCCCTGAGTCTGATTAGTTGGTTTTACTGTCTGTCAACTAGATCGTCCAACCACTGAGGAGATGAAAGTGGACAGCAAAGAAGGAGGATGAACGTGGACATTTTTTATTCTTTGTGTTCAACAGTCACTGGAGTGGCGTTATTAACAGGATGACGCCTCTAGACAAAAACACAGAGTAATTAATAAAATAAAGAATAACCTTGATTTTGACTCGGGATTTTTACTTATTTCAAAGCTTTCGGCGGTGTCCTTATCCAAACAAAGATGGTAGAAATATGAATATCAAGCAAGATGGAGTGAAAAACAGTTAATTGATGACAGTGAAAATATGAGAAATATATCTCCCTGCGAGGCAGCTTGTGGGACATCTGACATCTTCACAGTGGAGACCTGGGTCCACACAGTCCCGCTCCAGTGTTTCCTCGCTGGACACTGGGGCTCCTGAAGTTCGCTGTCTCCAACCACTCAAGTCACATGTGATGGAAGCCGGAGACCTGTGCTCCCCACCAACATTATCAATTCATATTGACTTGTTTTAAAGCAATTCAAAGGAATATATCACACTGGCTGTGTTTACTGGTTGTCGTTAAACAAATTCTAAATAACTGTTCTACACTGTCAAGTTTAAAGTTGTCTTAATGGGACATTTTAAGAATTAATCTGAAATAATTCTGCTATTTTTCATTTGGCACGTTTTATCATAAAGGTATGGTGACTTTTAATATTTTTATATTTTTTCCACCGTATAAATTTAACTTGTTGCAGTTCGTATTGTTTCCACAGGGTGGCGGTATAGATGCGTCCACTCAGTCTCGTCTCGCGGATGTAAAGTGTTTTGAGCCATTTCGGACTCCGTAGTTAAACAGGAACCAACGCTTGAAAGTTTTTGCGGGTACTTTATCTTTGACAAGTTTGCGTGTGATCGACCAGCTGGGAGCGGCTTTCCAGTTCTCCGTTTGGGGATGCGGACATGGACGCCAGACCGCAGTTTCTGGATCAGTTCAGAACCAAAAGCGAGGCCGTCAGTAAAGTCTAATCGGTTCCGAAATCGTGGCTTTTGTTGTCGTTTCAGACACCTGATCAAATCTGTTGAACTGACTAACTTCTATATTCCCTGCAGGAGTCCAGGTGGTTGCAGGAGCTCTTCAGCTTCATCAGTCAACATCTTTTCCCTCTTGTTTCTGCTGCCGACACTCGTGTGACAGGTCAGCCACCCACTCACCTGCAGTGACACGATGACGTCAATACTGGCAGCTGGTGACAAACACGCGGCCAGGCCCACGTGACCCAGCTTGTTGCAATGTGTTGCAGGTGGAGGTGTGTGTTGTCAAGAGCTTGGAAAGCGTGTGGTCAGTAAGATAGAGGAGAGCGTGTGTGTTTCACACACTTTACCTGTCAGCTACAGGTGAGACAGGAACAGAGACAGACGGGCTTCCCTGCAGGTGATGTCGACTGATGTTTCTTGATCTTGTCACCAGGCTCATCTCCATCTCTGAGCTGACCTCCCACCAACACCTGCCCTGCGTCAGTAATCTCTCCTGGAGCACCAATCAGCAGCGAGCTTGGGTGAAAGAGGCGGAGCTTTCGCTGCCAGGTACCCCGGCTCTCCAGCGGGCTCACCTGCTGCTGACCGGCTGCTTGGAGGAGGGGCGGGCGGGAGGGTGGAGGCTGAGGGACACCAGCGGGAGCGTCAGGTGTGAGGTGGGTGCACCGTTCTGCTGTCTGTGGGTGCGGCTGCAGTGGACACGTTTACACTCGTCCATCTGTCGTCTCTTCAGTGCGTGTCCTTCTCCCCACTGTGGCTGCATCGTCCCGTCTTCCTCCCTCACTGGAACTACATCCCCGGTGCCCCGGGGCCGGAGCAGAAAGAAGACGGAGGACACGTGGAACTGGTTGGTTGTCCTGTCCTTCTCTGTCCTGCTCCTGGCCGGGACATGGAGCTCGTCAGAGCCGTAGGAGTGAGGGAAGCAGCAGGCTTTCTCTCCAACAGGTATGTCTCACCTGTCACCAAGAGAAGAAGACGAAGAAGTCCACTTTATTCATTCCACACAGAGGAAACGCCTGTTCTTGTCCTCTGATTATAAACACCAGATTCAAACATGGACACAGGACTCATGCAGTCCTGGCGGTGAGGACGCTGTCTGGACCGTCCCTCTCAGCATGAATAAATGTCTCTTTGGTCTCAAGCATCTAACTGCCCCCGTCATAAATGTCCTCATTGAGAGTGTGCAGAGACTGTTGGTGTAGCTGCAGAACGAAGGTCACGTCAGACGTCTCTGCTTGTCCTCCTGTCCCTGTCTCTCAGATCTTGTGGACAGCGTTTAGCTGTGTGTGGTCATGTGGCTTCAGTCTGCCCTCTGCTCCTTGTGAGAGGAACGTCCTTCTTCTTCTTCTCGCTGACGGACGACACTCACAGTCTACCTGTCCTTGTCAAGGTTGGACACTCGCCTCTCCAGGACCGAGTCCTGAAACGTCAGAAACGAGATGACACCCTGACCCGTGTCTGTCCCTCTCTGCTTGCAGGAGAGCAGCAGGTTGTGGTGGAGTGACTGTTTGTGTGTTGGTGATCGTGTGTGTGTGACGGCGCTGCGTGTGTGTGTCTTACGAGGCTGGAAAGGGAACAGCGTCCTGGCTGTGACGGACGGCTCTGAAATCCACACAAACTACCCACAGCCTCCCGATGAAGACCCTCAGCAGGCCACGCCCCCGTCACCACTGCTGGGGGCGTGTCCTGCTGCAGCCTCTCACCAGGACACGCCCCCGTCACCACTGCTGGGGGCGTGTCCTGCTGCAGCCTCTCAGCAGGACACGCCCCTGTCACCCCTGCTGGGGGCGTGTCCTGCTGCTGCCTCTCAGCAGGACACGCCCCCGTCACCCCTGCTGGGGGCGTGTCCTGCTGCAGCCTCTCAGCAGGACACGCCCCCAGCACTGATGGGTGTTGATGATGACGCTAAAAAGTCGGACCCACAGAGAAACTCCGTCCAAACAGACGTCAGACTCAAGCAATCCAGAATCATCAATTACCAGGTGACCCTCAGACAATACTGAGCTGTGATTGGCTGTTGTAGTTCACCTTTCTAAGCCCCACCCCTTGCTCTCCCAGGGCACAGTGACGGAGGTGGTGAGTGCCGGGGCCGGGTTGTATGTGCTGGACAGGAAGGTGGCTCTGTGTGTTGCCTATCAGCCGTCTTTGAGGAGGGTGTTGAGGGTGGGCGACTCGGTACAGGTGAGTCCCAGCTTTTTTTCCTGGAACACGTGGGTCGGAACAACGACAGGCGTGTTTCTGCTGTTAAAACTTCAGAGTAAAGTTACTTTTGAAAGGGTGAGTAAGGTTTTGCTTCATTTGTCGCTGCAGATTGATCACGTGCACTTCCTGTACCGACCCAGTCCCGACTTTCCTCCCAGCGTCCTTTGCGCATGCCTTCGTTCAGCGCTCAAGGTCACCTCCTTCAGCAGGGTGTGTGGCCCAGCGGCCGAGCCCAGCTGTCCCGGTGATGGGCTGTTGCCACGGCTGATCCTGGAGAAGAACCTGGGTGTCTCTGACTACCTGTGGCTCTGCCACCTGAGCTGCCAGCTGTCACACAGGTGAAACCCACAGAGCAAAGCTGGCTGCCCCCTGGGTGCTGTGGCTGATGACCCTCTCCTCTTAGTCTGGTTCCCAGTATGTTGAGGAAGTGTGTGTGCACGTTGTCCTGGAAGCTGATGGTCTGTGTCTGTGGACGGGAAAGAGGAGAAAAAGAAAGGAGAGACATTTACTCTGAGATGCTGGAGGAGCCTCACACCTGTCCGCTGACACAGGTGGGTGCACCTGTCTCTGCAGCAGCGTGTCCCTGCAGCGTCTCCTGTCTCCTGTCTCTGGAGCAGCGTGTCCCTGCAGCGTCTCCTGTCTCCTGTCTCTGGAGCAGTGTGTCCCTGCAGCGTCTCCTGTCTCTGCAGCGTCTCCTGTCTCCTGTCTCTGCAGTACTCGGTGGAGCCTGGACGTCCTCAGTACCTCAGTGTCTCTCAGCTGTCTCGGTCTGTCCACTCGGCCTGCTGGTCCTCCCTGTCTCTGGACTCTCTGCTGCCTGATGGTGGATCCAGTCTGACCAGCTCTCAGATCAACGCCATGCTGTCCTGGTCCTTCAACGTCCAGACTGGCAGCAGGCTCAGGTGAGGCGTCCACTGGGAACACTGGTGCAGCAGGACCTCACTGACCAGTCCAACCCTGGTTCAGAGCTTCAAGGTTTCCTGTTGATCCAAACTTAGATGAACCAGCTGCAGATCAGTTTATAATCATGATAACGATGATAATGAGACTGTCTGCTGTTTCTGTTATTTATTTCTTACAGTAGTTATTAACAGTGATTCCAACAGCAAACATCACCAGAGAAACACACATCTGAACATGTGGAAGCAAATCTGAAGCAAATCTGAAGAAAATCTGAAGTAAATCTGAAGCAAATCTGAAGTAAATCTGAAGAAAATCTGAAGTAAATCTGAAGAAAATCTGAAGTAAATCTGAAGAAAATCTGCCGTCTGATTTTGAATTTGAATTTCTGAAACAGATTTTTTAAGAATCAAAATCAGACTGAATTTCAAAATGCAAAAGAACACATTTTTATTGCTGACACTTCTTTTATTTCACACTTCAGATTGACTCCAGATTGACTCCAGATTGACTCCAGATTGACTTCAGATTGACTCCAGATTGACTTCAGATTGACTTCAGATTGACTCCAGATTGAATTCAGATTGACTCCAGATTGACTTCAGATTGACTTCAGATTGACTCCAGATTGAATTCAGATTGACTTCAGATTGACTTCAGATTGAATTCAGATTGACTTCAGATTGACTTCAGATTGAATTCAGATTGACTTCAGATTGACTCCAGATTGACTCCAGATTGACTCCAGATTGAATTCAGATTGACTCCAGATTGACTTCAGATTGACTTCAGATTGAATTCAGATTGACTCCAGATTGACTTCAGATTGAATTCAGATTGACTCCAGATTTACCTCCATAAACATTCAACATTATTATTTCCGTCACTTTGCTCCAACATTTGTCAGTCAGAGATCTTTGATTTTAAAATATCTTCCAAATAATAAAAAACCTAACAAATTCTGAAGCTTAAATCTGCGTTGTTGACGTGGGAAAGTGTCTCCACGCAGACAGCGCCCCCTGCTGTTGGTGGGCATCCTGGAGCTTCCGTCAGCGAGGTCAGAAGTCGTCCTGCAGCTGAGAGACGGGACAGCAGCCTTGGCCTGTGTCCTCACAGAGGCCAGCCACGGGGACGGAGAGGGACAGAGGGCCGTCTTCAACACTGCCTGGATAGGTACAACACACACACACACGCACACACACACACACACACACACGTGATCAGCTGAATGTGTGTGTGTGGCAGGTTGTCTGGTGTGTGTCCTGGAGTTCACAGTCGTGACGGAGCGATTTATTCAGTCTGAGTTCCCGTCCTTTCAACACCTGGACCAGGACAAGTTCATCACACACAAAGACTGCAGGTACACACACGTGCACACACACACACACACACACACACACACACTCACACACACGCACACACTCAAAAGTTAAAAAAACAAATGATGTCTCTGTGTCTGTGAGACAGGGTATACCTCCAGTTTTCTCTCGACCGTGTCCATATCCTGAGTCCCTCTGTTGCCATGGTTACACACCTGAACCAGTGGGGGCGGGACTCAGCTGAAAGGACGGATGGAATGAACGAAGAGAAGACTGGAGGTCAGAAGAAAAGAAAACTGGAGGAAGAACCGACAGACCCACCCTCGGCGTCCTCTGCTGTCACGTCCACGTGTCCGTCCGGTGGACGGCAGTGTGTCTCCATGGTGATTAGAGTGGAGCACAAGGAGGGTGTGTCCTGGAGGAACGCGGGGGTGGGCCTCACGGGTTCGCAGGTGGGCCTGGTGCTCTGCTTCAGTGTCAGAGCTGCTGTGGTGGGTCCAGTGGTCCCGTGGAGACAGGACCCAAAAAACACACCTGTGTCAGAGAGGGAAACCACAAAAGAGAGGAAGGTGAGAAAACAGAGCGGTCCGGACCTCATGCCTCCCATCATGCACCTGTGCTCATGCTTCCTGTCTGCAGGTGGTCCTGGTGTTCTCCGGACCGTCAGCTGGCTGGTTCCCTGTCCTCCAGCCGGGGTCATCCTACAGGCTGGTGGCTCCTGACGCGCAGGTGAACACCTGCTTCATTCAGATCTGACCTCAGGTCAGTGTGGTTGCTCAGCTTCTGATTGGTTTCTGTGTCTGTCAATCAGGATCCTCGTGTTTTGATTGGCTCTGGTGTTTCTGCTCAGTGTGGGGTGGAGCTCTATGCAGACTCCACCCTTCAGGTCAAACCGGATTGGAGGTTTTACACACTGACAAAACTGCTGCCTGTCCACAGACAGGTAAGTTCCAGACAGGTGAAACACTGAGCTGCAGACAGGTGACTCACTGAGCTACAGACAGGTGAAACACTGAGCTGCAGACAGGTGACTCACTGAGCTGCAGACAGGTGACTCACTGAGCTACAGACAGGTGAAACACTGAGCTGCAGACAGGTGACTCACTGACTTACAGACAGGTGACTCACTGAGCTATAGACAGGTGACTCACTGAGCTACAGACAGGTGAAACACTGAGCTGCAGACAGGTGACTCACTGACTTACAGACAGGTGAATCACTGAGCTACAGACAGGTGAAACACTGAGCTCCAGACAGGTGAATCACTGAGCCTCAGACAGGTGACTGACTGAGCTCCAGCTGGTTCATGTGTATCTTCTGTATCATCAGGCCCCGTCAGCTTCAGTCCTCTGTGTCTCTGAGGTTTTACAGTCCAGGTAATGAATTTATTGATCAATAAAAACATCTGATCTGATCAATGTCTGTTTGTTGACTCAATCAGTTCCTGTTAAATCACAGCGGTCCGACTGTCTGTGTGTTTATACCTGTACTGGTGTGCGTGCGTGCGTGCGTGCGTGTGTGTGTGTGTGTGTGTGTGTTAGCTGTGAGCTGGTGTGTTTCCAGGCTCTGGTGTGTGACAGGATCAGTGTTAACGGCGGCTTCAGTGACTCTGGAGACAAAAACAAAGGTGAACTTTTACTTTAACACATTTAACTGTTTTATGAACTAACTGACGCCTGTAAACAAACAGCTGATTTGAAGATTAAACAAGTTTGCTTGCAGGTGTTCGTCTGACTGTGTGTGACCAAAGTGGGCGGAGTCTCCGTGTGTACTTGGATCTGAAACACACTCCCTACCCACTCGGCTTGTTACCTGGTAACACACTGCTGTTCTCTGACTTTCAGAGGAGGGTGTCTAGGTAAACACACACACACACACACACACACACCTGTGTGCACGTATATACACACACACACCTGTATGCACACACACACAAGCAGACAGATTAAATCAAAATTTTACAATTTAAATGTAAGTTGTAAATTTTAATAAATCCTGTGTGTGTGTGTGTGTGTGTGTGTGTTCCAGGGCAGGAAGTGTGTATTGCAGCTGTTTGCCTGTCAGTTCGATGGCTGTTGTCTCTCTGGGTGACTCCAGGTAAACGTCGAGCGCTTTGATTGATCTGTGTGTGTGCGCTGATCAGCTGGGTTTTTTTTACTGGGGTTTGTGTTTGTGTTGTAGCTCCGCCCAGCCTCCTCCGGCTCCCATGATGCATCTCGGCGCATGGGCAGGAAGCCCAGGCCCCGGCTGCGTTGTGGCTCGGGTCAAAGGTCACGTGGTGTGCGTCCTGTTCGTCAGGCTGCAGTGGACCTGCTCGCTGTGTGGAGGCCTCTTCAGACAGGTGGAACACACACCGCCGCTCCCACGAGCTCAGAGTCCGTTTGTTTGGATCAGTAATGGATGAATCTCCCTCAGTCTTGTTGCAGTCCGCAGTGCCGCTCCACCTCATCGGTGTTTCAGTCCCAAGCAAAGTGAGAAGAGCTCCCAGTTTGTGGAGAACCTGAACTATCAGACTCTGGAGGTTTGACCTCATCCTCTCTGTTGTCAGGCTGGTGCTCGACGACGGTACAGGTGAGGCCCACGTCTGGGTCTCAGGTGCTCAGGTCCGTCCTCTGTTGGGACTGGGCGGTTCTCAGTGGGAGGGGCTTCAGAGAGCGCTCAGACCCAGAGGCCAGGTGGAGGTGTACCCCTGGGGGCAGAACTTGGTGAGCACCACTTCCTGTCTGACCCCAGAGCGGTGCACGTGTGTGTGTGTGTGTGTTTATGCTTGTGTATTTTCCAGGTGTGTGACGATGCCCTGCTGTACTTCCTGTTGTGTGTGTGCAGCAGTAACGTTGTGTGTCGCCAGCTCTCGCTCACCTGCAGGAAAAACAGCAGGCAGAGATCAGAAGGTATCCGACTCTTAGCTTGTTGCCGTGGATACCAGAGGTTCATGTTTTAACTGGTTTGCTTCCTGTAGGTCAAAGGTCAGCGGAGAAAATGAGCAACATTTGTTGAGCCGTTCAGCTGATGACGTCACAGATGACGTGACCTCTGTTGTACCTCTGTTGTCCACTAGAGGGAGCTCTATTAGAAACAACTGACCTGACTCTTGTTCTGTGGTGTTGTTGTTGTTGTTCTACAGTCATTCTTGTGTAATTCTTTGTTGCTTCTTTGATTTTGTTTCAGAATTAAAGCGTTTCACTCGAGGAGATCGAGAGTTTATGACCAGGATGATCCCGCCTCTCCAGCTCACCTGCCTGCACCTCAACACGGCCTGATTTCACCTGTTCATATTCAGTTTGACACAACGTGACTGATGTTCTAAATTTATGGTTCATTTGGGAATTTCTATAAGAGAGAAAATAGAACTGTTTATGCTTGAAGAACATTTTCAGCTTGTTTTTGACAAATGTTCTAAAACCAACAAATGTCTTTTAGTAAATGCTTTATATTATCGCCATGAAAAGGATTTGAAGTGCATTTTGTGGATTTAAGTTGATTTCGGACTTGCTGTTCGATCTGTCACTGGTTATTGATTGTGCATCATGATCATGGAACAAGAAGCTAAATGGAATTTAAAAAATTTTGAAATAGTTTCATAGACTTGATGTAAACACGAAGCATAATCGTATTCCATATGATTTATGCATAAGCTCCCCTGTCTTAGCTCAGACTGGCTCCTGGAGATCTCAGTTAGAAGGACGGTCATATTGGCATGTTTGTACCTGCGGGCACCTTGTCCAGTAGGGGGCGCATCAGCATCGATGGTATCAACTAATCGTTGTGAAGTTTTTGCTGCCTGGTGACAGATGATAAAACAAACAGCTGCTTTTTGATTGGCTTGAAATGTTGGCGAGTCTTGTTTTGCTTGAATGTGGTTTCACTTTTTACGCAAACGTGTCTGGCCTGTAGGGGGCGGCGTTGCGCCTCTCCCTCCACTGCTGTTCAGTGTCGAGTATCTGCTCCTGGATACTGATGACACATCAGCAGCTCCGGCTCTGATTGGCTGCTGACCGAAGAGGAAGTGAAAGAGAAATGTTGGGACTTTCCAGAGATGCTGTGTTCAGGTGTCCAGACAATAAAAAAAGCTCTGAGCAGAGACGCTTTCGTCACGTGCACGCATGCACACACACACACACACACACACACACACACACACAGAAAACCAGTCTGACCGACTCTAAAACGAAAGTTTTGTCAGCAGGATTGTTGTTGACTTTTGACAGTTGAGACCTGGTTCTTCTGCCCAGGTTTCTCTTTCTTCTAACAAATCAACTCACATTTCAAACACAAAATCTTCATGTGCGTCTTTGTCCTGGAACGGCCTTTGTGGTCAGTGGTCACCTGCTTCTGCTGAACATAACTAATGTGAGAGACCTTTCATTTCCCCTAAATGCTGCTGGGTTCCTTTCCCTTCATGTCCACTGACTGCTGAACCCTGATCTGGTTCCTGTTTCCACCAGTTGAAGCTCATCAGGCCTTCACACAGATACGCTACCAAACCAGCAAACTCCAAACACCTGACCAGGTCATGAAGGTCATGGCTGGTTAGCTTTAGCTTGTTTCGCTCATCTTCAATCTTGTCTCTGGTGTTTGTCTTGTGTTGTGCCTCTGGGTGTGTGTGTGTGTGTGTGTGTGTGTGTGTGTGTGTGTGTGTGTGTGTGTGTGTGTGTGTGTGTGTGTGTGTGTGTGTGTGTGTGTGTGTGTGTGTGTG
>BJFM01002686.1:0-11267 GCA_016586285.1 Arothron firmamentum
TTCTGAAAAATGTCTAAGGCTGAATTTTTCTGGCGTGTTCCTGTTTGCTTCTGCTCCTCCTGTCCAGCTGCAAACAGCTGCCACTCAGCAACCTCCTAATTCATATTATTGAGATTACCTGCAATCTGAGATTAAACATGAAGAATTTAATTTAGCAACAAAGCAAAAGAACAGCTGAGGCGGGTTTCTGGGGCTGGGTGATCCCAGTTTTACAGCCTGCCTCTCTGCCGTTCCCACAGACGCCTCAGCCCACTGAAGAATGTTGCCTTCACCACCATGAGGCAGTATGTGATCAGGATCAGGGAGCAGGAGAACCTCCGAAAAAGTCTGAAGGGATGAGTCTACTGGGAACGTCACGGCAGTTGTTAGACACCCCCGTCCAGCACTGCACCACCCAGCAGACATACGCAGGCTAACAACTGCATTTCACCATGGTTTGCCTCTGCCATTGACCACAAAGACAGGCCGTTTATCCAGCCGGAGACTACTGCAGTCAGCCATAAGGAAATGTGTTCTGGTGATTGATCTAACTGTAATGGCTTTCCACAGGCTGAAGCAATCATGTACTTAGGTCAGGTCAATAGTAACAGGGCCCTTTTCCCTCCTCCTTCTTCTAATTTTTTTTTTTTTTTTAATAAAAACGTAAAACGTCAAACAGATGTTTTTAATGCAGCGTGAGAACAGGGTTCCCGCCTGACGCGTCGGCTGCTTTACGCCCGAGCCTTTCTCCGTCCTGCGGAGGCAGGTTAGGCTTACCCGGCCTTTTAAATCATTCAGTCATTTGCTGCTATCTTGGGCTGCAATACTCCTCCTGCAGTTTGTGCATGTGATTAAATATTTAAAACCTTTTCTCTTTTTTCCTCTCTCCTTCTGCCCCACCTCAGCGCCCAGCATGAAAAGGCTCGGTCGACAAACCGCGTCAGCGCTCCACCAGGAGTCAGTGAAAAGTTCACGTCGATTACGTTCGAGGCTGGAACGCGAACGCTGCACGTGCAGGTGTGGGAACAGGGGTGGGGGAGGGGGGAGGGGAGGGGGGGCTATCCCACCACACCAATTTGCCACTTTGCTGCAGCAGAGCAGAAAATAAATCAGTGGTTGTTACCGTCTGATTGGGTGTCAGGTTCTGGAATGTGTCGTAAAAAAGACGGCGTGCCCCGCATGCGAGCGGCACGTAGGCGATCAACAGATTGACTCGTGCTTTCACAGGAAAGCTTCCAATAATTGGGTTCAAGGCTTTTAGATTTATTTCACTGGCGTTCTTTTTCCAGATCTGGATCAATTCATGCATAACACCAAATACCGAGGCAGGCTTATTTTTCAATGATCTAAAATCTGATTAAGCCACTTGTGCCCCCCCCCCCCCACACCCCACCCCACCCCACCCCACCCCCCAACATGAGGCTGGGTTCTCTGGTAAAGAGCGTTTCTCTGCCCTCTTCCAGCATGCATACCTCTCCACGGGAGTTGACAGATATATTTGGGAATGGCGTAATTAGCTTTAATGCCAGGGCTCTGTCATTGTGTCACAATCGCACGTGATACTGTGGAGATCAACACTGCTGCTGCATGCTGGGAGAAAAGTAACCTGCAATTCCTTGGGGCAAAATGGGAGGGTGCAGGCCGCCGGGCACAGAATTTCATGTTGCACTGCCTGCAGATGTTTTTTGTTAGCCGTAGGCATTAAATCACAACAAGCAGATTCTACACTATTCTGTAGAGAGGTTTCTGATGAAGAGCAGGCATCCTCAGTTGTGGAAGGTTGGCCTAAACAGCACAAAGGTCACAGCCATCGGACGTCAGCCCCAGGTTGTTTATAACGCTTTGTCTCGTTGCCGATGTCAACAGAGGACAACGCTCCAAACTTAAGCAACATCTGCAGTTTCCCAATGAGGTGAAACATTGTGTGCTGATGGTAATCGCTGGGAACGCGGCAATAAAAGAAATGCATCACTTCTCAACTGAGGTTATGAAAGCGGCTGAGATTTTGTTTTTCTAATTAGCCATACGTGCTAACCGTCAACAAATGCTTCTGTGTTTGCAGCCAGAATTAGCAGCAGTAATTTGTTACTTGGGTTTCCTAATAGCAAGCGGGCACACGCATGGCAGCTCGCTATTGTGTAAAATGTGCAGCGCGGAGAGCTGATTTATTGCGGCAGGTTGCTCATCAGTCGCTCAGTTTATTCACAGAAAGCAGGCCGACAGTGAAGGACAGTGCAGAAGGTGATCTCTCCCCGGCACTGTCTCCGTTGCACTCATTTGCTGTCAGTTTAAGGCCTCGGCCCGGCTCCGCTCGCGCAGCAGCCGCTGCAGATCCGAGCAGGCCGCCGTATGTGGCAGGATGTTCCCAGCAGCCTCCTGCAAATGGAAACATAGCCGAACACGAGTCTCCAGCTGCGGGTTCGTTCTTTTCCAGCTCTTTTTGTCAGCAAGTTGACTCGGTGTTCCTTCAGCTGGTTTTTCCAGCCGTTACGGGGACGTGTCCTCCGCAGGTCCGTGTAGGCGCCTGCCAGTTCTTGGGTGTGTTATTCTTTTTCTTAAGTGTCTGAATTTCTGTTACGTTCATTTTCTATAATTCACTCCTGGCAAGCAAACGCATGTTCTTGATGGCGTCTCCTGCGTGCGGAGCGGTTGCGGATCGTGCGTGGTTCATGTCCGAAAGCAGCAGTGGAGCAAAAGCCAGCTGTAAATGTCCAGGGCAGGCTGACAGTGTCCATGACAGGAACTCCACCAGAACGCTGCAGAACAAAAGGAGCATGGGAAGGGCAACTGTGTTTGTGTGCAGCGTGCTGAAGTGTTGAAAAGAGGGGCTGCTGGCACTCCTGCTGGGCGCCTCCCGGTGTGTTTAAGAGACGTGTCCAGCCATGTTCGCTGCGCACACACAGTACATATTCTGAGAGAGGGTTTGTTTCCTCAGGTATGTTGTAGGTGTGGATTGATGTGTGTCTTAACATGAAAAGACTTTAAACGGAATGGAATGGCTTGTTAGCTGCGTGTGGAAGTAGATCAACAGCAAAGCCAAACTGAAGCCGGCTCTAGGAATTTCCGATGAAAAGTGTGGGAGACGGCGTCCCGTCGAGGCAGAGAGGGGAGGCGCGTTGCCCAATCCTGTGGTCTGTGTTCAAGACGCACAGTCGGCCACGTAACACGAAAGGCGGAGCAGATAAAAGACGACGAGTGCTGACTCACACAAGAGCAACGTGTAAACACCTCGACACACTCATCCCTGAGAATTTATGTTGTAGGTCAATATTTGGACAATTTAACATCATTTTACTGTAGGGTGATTTGACGTGCGGGCTGTTTTTAGAGCCTCTGACATGCAGTTGTCAGAGCGAATGCAACCCTAGACAATCGCCAGACAGACACGACTCCACGCCTCTGCCACCCCCCTGAACCTTCTTCCATTCATCCCCATTTAAAGGCTGATCTGGACCCAGATTAGGACCAAATGTTGATTCTCTGATCCTTCAATCTGTGGATTTAATCCAGAATCTTAGGACATAAAGTTAATTATAACCTCACACTTGTACCTGAGCTACACAATAAGCTACATCCACATACATACCAGCTGCGTTAGTCAGCATAACCTCTACACACACACACACACACACACACACACACATACACACACACACACACACACACACACACACACACACACACACACACACACACACACACACACACACACACACACACACACACACACACACACACACACAGAAACACAGAATCTGAACACTTTAATGGCTTTACTGACAATGTGCTTTAAAAACGATCGACGTGTTTCACAGCCCAGTAAAACCAAATGTTGTTCATGACAGTTATTCTTTGCGGGTTCCTGTCTGTGAGATAGCAGTTAGCTGTAGCAGTTAGCATGTCCCTCTGCGATCACCTCCTGCATGCATGCGCGCAGGGGCGTGTGTTTTGTTAGTCGGCTCTTACTCTATCCTTTACCCTTGCTTTCTTGTGACCTTCCACCAGTGCTCCCGCTCATTATTGTGCTGCTCTAATCTGGAGGGGACAGAACTGGGTGCAGAAGTGTATTTATCTTCCTGCACAAATAGGACCTCTTTCCGTCTGGTCCCTGCTCAGCTTGTTGTTGAAAGATAGCGAGCAGCATAAAGAAACCTTCAGTCAGTGTGTGTGTGTGTGTGTGTGTGTGTGTGTGTGTGTGTGTGTGTGTGTGTGTGTGTGCACGTGCATGGGTGAACTGAGATGTGTCCCAGCTGGCCCACAGACCAGCACACTCGCCATCCTCTCACTGTGGCTAATGTGGACAAAAGAGGAATACATCTGCCCTGTGATATGGATACCCCTCAACTCTGGGGGTGCTTTACCCTAAATGAGAGAGCAACATTCCTCGCAGAGGTCCACTGTAAAAGCCAGTCGGATCAGCGTTACAGAAAGTCCCCACAGTCCAGCTCTGCAGCCCCATTTCCGCTTGCTCTCCATCACATCTGTTGGGATGTGTACTTTTGCTACGCATTGTCGAGGCATGTTTCTTTTCATTCCCTTGTTGTCTGCATGACATTGGGTTTGCAAGTAGTTATCATACTGCAAATGGCCACGGGCCAGGAAACCTCTGTGGGCGAGTCGGTGTCCTAAGACAGCAAAAATGTGCCACGAAAAATAATACAGCGTACAGTAAGTGCATGTCCGTTTCTCAGTTTGATGCCATTTTTTTTGGTTTGTTAGTTTGTTTTTCTGTCAACTTCCTAACTTGTACTTTTCCTCTGTGGAGACGAACCGTCTCACCATTTCACCTTCGTCCACACACAATCATGGTTTATGGCTTTTTGAGCAACAATTAATACTCTGTTGGCCAAAGCTCAGCAATTAGATTTTCCACTAAAGCTCGGGTGCAGCTCCCACCATCACTAAGCTGCTCATACTGGTGGTGGCTTGTAGATCAGAACTGTTCCAGCCTCAGCCAGCACTGACCTCCTTCTCATACTGGCATTGCCACTGGTCTCTTTAGTGGTGGATTTAACTGCCCCTAGAGGGGTTGAGAGGGTTTTTACAGGCCTGTTGTCACCCCGAGGCGACCCGCTGAGCTGGCAGCCATGTCCGATTCGCCATGGCGATGTGTGGGGCCAACTGGCACCTCCAGCCGGACGCCACTTATCAAGCATCGCTCGATTTGAGCCTCCCTCGACGCAGGTCTCGCACCGCCACAGCACGACCTCAGCTCACACATGCGTACTCGCTTGTTTTCCAGGAAAAGCCGACATTGTTGAAAAACAAACAAAGAGATAAGACGGGCTCTGGATAAGGCCAGACTCGGCCATGACGGGCAAGATCAGAAATGCAAATGATTTGAGTGAAGGAGCTGATTTGGCTGCGTGTGTGAAAGCCATCACACTGTCCTCATTGTGACATGTTTGTGCGGCTCTAAAAACACACTGTGGAGATAAAACACCGACGCAGGGCGCGAAAGGAATTTGATTTGATGTGAAGAATGTGAAGCAGAGAGCGGATGCACGCATGTTTTTTCAAGGAGGGCTTTGTGCTGATAAGAGCAGCACATGTCCCATGTTTTCCCTTGTGTGAATTGACGTCTCTGCAGTTTGGGGCAGATTCGAGGCCCGCAGGAAAAGTCAAGCACCAGATTAATTTAAATTGACCAGTATAGGTTAGGGATTAAGTCTTAATCTGCTCTAATCTGCCATTGTCAGTGTGCACGATCAAGCAATACCTTTCTATTTTCCGAGTCGCTAATTTGAATGATTTCCCCCCCACATTCAGAGCGTGAGGCGCACACGGCCGTGTTTGTCGAATTCTGTTACAGTGAAAAACATCAGCACTCTACAGAAGGAAAAAAAAAAAGGAAAGAGAAGAAAAGGCGGCCAGGTGTTGTGCTGTGATTCAGATGTTGCGTCTTAAAAAACTGAAACGAAGTAGGTTAAGCTCTCGCGCAGAATTAGTTTGGATTAGGGACACATGAGTGGAAAAACAGGTCCATTTTGAACGCATCACCGAAACCCACTCGTCTTGTATTTACATGTGGATGCACCTGTGTGTTTATACGCTTGTGCGCGTGTTTGTCGGGGTATGTTTGCGTTTGAGTGTGACAGTGTATACTTTGTCGGCCTGAGGACACTTAGAGCGAGGATGTGTTGTTCTCTCTGGTGAGAACACACATATGTGTTTGCATGAAGACCTGGCCCTATGTGGGTGTGTGTTTGATAAACTGTGAGAGCATGTGGGAGACTGTTTGTCTATTCATTTGAGAGAGAAGGAGAGAGAGAGGGGGGGAGAGGGAGAGAGCGAGAATGAGGAGGTGGAAGAGATCTGCTTCCAGCCTCTATCTTCAAGTCAATCTGCTCGCAGCCACACAAACCTCTTTATCTCTCCTTTAGACGGGCTGAAGGGAGACAGGCAGAGAGACAGACAGAGAAAATAAATGTAAAAAAAGAAGAAGCGTACTGAAGGAAAGAGAGAGAGAGAGAGAGGGAGAGATCCAATCAGGCAGCCTTAAGAAGATAGACATGCTTTTTGTTTAAGAGGATCATCAAAGTCAAGCTCAGACAGCATCTGTCATTAAAAGTATTTGTGCTATGCTAGCATCACCCCAATCAGCTATTATTGTCCAACTAGGCTGTTTGCTGTCAGCAAGCAGAGATGAAGATGTAGCTTTCATGCACGCTTTTCATCACCGACATCATTAGCAAGTTATTTTTGCCACATTTGGGACCGTTGGTGCTCATTTGACGTCCCCTGCACCTCCACCCTGCATTCTCGTGCGCAGGCGACGCACCTTCATTTCATCTTTCATAGTTTTGTTACACCCGAGCACCGCTGAGGGCAAAAAGAGGTGTCGATTTGCACTCGCTGAGCTGAAAGTGTATACAGTTGTGTCCCGGCGTGGGCGTGCCTGTCTGTCTGTCTGGCTGCCTGTCTGTCTGCAGACAGGAAAAAGGCCGCCAAAAATAAAGATATTAATAAATCAAGCTCAGCATGATTGCAAGTATGCAAATGTGTGCCCGTCATTTGCAGCTCAGATATGGCAGCTCTCCAGTTAAGCAAGAACATTTGTGCCTGCGCGCGCGCGTGTGTGTGTGCGCACGTGCGTGCGTGTGTGTGCGCCTGTGTGTGTGTGTGTGTGTGTGTGTGTGCGTGTGTGTGTGCGCCTGTGTGGGTGTGTGTGTGTGTGTGTGTGTGTGTGTGTGTGTGTGTGTGTGTGTGTGTGTGAGACAGGCTGCTGTGGCCCTGGCCTGATATTGGAGTATGATGCCCCATTGGTTGATTAGTTGCTATGCTCATCTCTGGTTTGTCCGGGCACTGATCAGGCTCATCACAGCATGAGTCAGCGAGGCCGTAAACGCTCCTTAATGTTAGGTCAATCATTTATGGGACGCGCTAGCCGGCCCGTATCCAGGGCGTCCAGTGAAGGTACAGATGCAGAAGGGGGACCAAATGCTGTACTGGCGGTGACAGATGGAGGCTGGACAACTAAACAAACTGAGAGGCTAAAGTGCTGAAGTTAAAAAAAGAAAGAAAGAAAGAAAGAAAGAAAGAAAGAAAGAAAGAAAGAAAGAAAGAAAGAAAGAAAGAAAGAAAGAAAGAAAGAAAGAAAGAAAGAAAGAAAGAAAGCAAGCAGGAGTCTGTGGCCTTGAGAGTGGAGCATGCTCAGTGCTGGTGTTTGTCATCTCTTCCCCTCTAAGATGCTGCTGCAGTGTTTCCCAGCAGGCTTGGCACCAGCTTGCTCAGGGACGTCTCTCTCATGGAGGGACTCAGTGTCCAGGCTGCGGCTTTTTGGACACTGGACTCCATGTCTCCTCAGGGCCCTGGCTGCCCTTCCTCCACCTTCTCTCTTCTCACTTTTGCCCACTTTTCTCACTCGCATCCTTCCTTGTTTTTCCTCTCCCTCCCTCCCTCGCTCTCTCTCTCACCATCTCTTATCCTCACTCTGCCCTTCCACATCTCTCACACGTACTCCAGTTGCTACCCTTAAGACTGCGGTTGCCATGGTGACGGCTGTGCGCTGCGGAAACGTCAAAGAACCTAATCCACCCAGGAGCACTTCCTTGTTTTAACACTGGAATTCTTCGGTGCCGTTCCTGTCTGCAAACATCCGTTCTGCTTCTTCGCCCGCTCATCTGTTCGGCTCTAAATGAGGCGGCTGATGTGGATTTTGGCCTCCGTCTTCGCGGCCAGAGCTCAGATGTTGCCGAGCAGAGTCATTAGTAACACTTAGATCTGGAATTTTAGTTGACCTTGGCACAGCTGCCTTGATTTGTGCTGCGTCTCACATTTAGGCAGGCTATACCGCGCCAGCCACCGATATAACGCCTCATTGTCTCCCTTTGTCATTTCTGGAGAGAGACAGTGGGACAAATATATACTGCTCTGCCAGCAGTGGCCACTGCCTTTGTGGGTGGACAATGTGCCTCATTGGACCAAACACGGCGTAACCGTCCTTCCAGGGATGTTTGATGTTGACCTGCAATATTTAACGCAGACCCCTGCTTAGGCAGCGAGAGAGGAAGGCGTCAACCCCCCCAGTGCAGCAGGACCTAAAATGCAACAGGGTCTTGATGGCTGATGCTGCAGCTTTGACAGCATTACCGCCCGCCCAGCTAGCTTGATTCTCTTTTGCCACCTTAAATAGCCATTTAATTGCAACTGTGAAACCCCTACGAAGAGTCCAAAAGCTCTGCATGATAGCGATGTGGCCGATAAGACGGCCAGTGAAGGTGGGCCACTTTTCTGGACACCTTTTCCCACTATCCAATCTGTCTTTGGCATCCCCTCCCCCCTATACTTTTAGTTTTCCACTTTTGTTTCTTTCTACAAGAGGTTATGACCCCTGACTTACACACACACACACACACACACACACACACACACACACACACACACACACACACACACACACACACACTTTAAGGTCCCCACACATGTATATATACTTTGTTGTTGGAAAAAAAAAAAGCAGACAGATGTAAACACTAGATGCTAACGGCTGCTTAAAGCCATTACGTCCAGAAAGATGAATTCTGCTGTTTGGTCCAGGGCAGGGGGACTGTTGAGCGGTATCAGCATGATGATGTGCAGGTATGCTGCTGTTAAGAGGGAGCTAGTCGGCACCACTGTGCTGGAAAGCTGTCTTCTATTTTCTGGGGGCAGCAAGGAGGGATTAGGAGGCAGGCAGGGATGGGGCCTGAGAAACATTTATAAGACGAGTGTACAAAGGATCCATGTCACAAGCTTTTTTTTTTTTTGTGATATATTCAAGTCACGCTCCTCCCACACTGGCCCACTGTGCCCCTTCCTCCAGACCCTCAGGATCCAAGGCCGGCCCTCAGCTGGTGAAAAACAGCACTTTCGTGTAGACTAGACAGAGAGAAAAAAAGAAGGAAGAGATTTAGGTGTACGTTTCCATGAGCATATCTGGGTCTGGATGTGAAAAAAAAAGACATAATGTCAGGGTCCTATTGTTCTGCCTGAGTTCATCTGCAAAACTGTGACCTTGTTCGCAGGCAGCCGCGCAGTGTTGAGGTGTGTTTGGGTACCTCTAGCACACACTGACCCCAGCACTGGTGCACAGTTGTGGAAGCAACGGTAAAACTCCACATCCCTAGAACGATTCAACAGCTACAAAAATAATTCACATGGTTCTCACAGAGTTTTCTACAAGCCATTATCAATATATTCCCAAGAGATGCTTCCAGTGTTTTCTTTCAGAGGACCAGTTACTGAAATAATAGCATATCAGGGTTTTATTCTCCTACAACTTGCATAACACTTCCCTGCCTGAGTATTCCAGGTATTCCTCCTTTGAGATAAAGGAGGAGCAGCATTTGAGCTGTGGTTGTTTGACAAGGAACTTAAAGGTTCTTCTGTGATAGGTTGAAAATGGAGAAGTTGGGAAACGTCTTGCTGTGTGAGGGCTTACACTTAAAAGCCGCCAGGTCCAAACTTTTTAAAGTGGTTTGTATTTATCAAACAGGCTGACATTAATCCCAGAATTCCTGGAAGTTGCCCCGGACAAAAGCAGCCTGCAGGACCGCGCTGCTGTTATTCATCTTCACCTTCTCGTCTGTTTTGTCTCTCACCCGAAGTCTCGGTGGGACCAGCCCACATCGAAACTCACATTTCTTTGGTCCCAAGGTCAGAAGCACTTTCTGACACACACACACACGCACCTCGTGCCCACCCACAGACTCGAGACAGGTCCCGTCTTGTCAGATTGCAGAGAAGGAAATGAGTGATAAGTTTGGGTGCGGGGGTGAAAAGGCGGTGAGGGTAGCCCTTTGAGCGCCATCGCTGCTGCCAGTCTACCAGCGACCTTCTGCTGACAGATTAGATCATCCATCCGAGCGCTGGGACGAGGGGAGAGGTGAGGAGAGAGTGGCTCGTTTTTCAAGTGGGGGAAAGCAGCACATCAGCTCTGATTAGGGAGTCAGATCCTGGCCTGGATGTGACCCGTTCCTGCTAAAAGAGCGACCTGTGCTACCGAGAATACCAGCCCATTATTGCTGCTCCCACCTGCTGCTGCCTCCTCCCAGGAGACGTCAAGGATCCTTCCAGGGCTGGAACCAGGCAAACCCCGAGAGGGCGATGACTCAGCTCCAGAGTGGCTTTTTTTTGTTTGTTTGTGACACACGAGTTTCATTGAGAGTCACTCCTGTTATTTCAACACGTGTTGAAATAACAGTAATAAGACTTGAAAGGGCAGCGGAGCTCCGCCAGCATGGAATCAGACGACCTGACTGTGATGTCACGGATTAAGATAACGTGATCATCACTCTGAGCCGTGACAAACGAAAACATTAGCCCCACGTTGTGATCAAGGGTGTTCTTGTGGTTCCGACACACGTTACAATTGCTGTAGCTCAAGTTTTGTGCTTCAGTCTGTGTTTTACGAATCTTTATTCCTGGTTTCTGATTATAACGTATATAAAATAGATGATCTGGCTTCTTTGCCATTGAAGGCCATTGTTTGTGTGCAGCGCTTCAAATGGGAACTGCTGATGACACCTGGCCAACAGTGACAGCGAGGCAGAGAGCTACACCCGCAGACTAGCTGGAACTTGCCCGCAGCGCTGAGAACTGACAGACAAGAGACCCGAGAAAGGGGAACAGGAAGCAGAGCCACAGAGGATTTGGTTTAATTTTTTGAGAGGCAGTCTGTCACAGATTGCAGCCTGACATTCGGCACCTCACACGTTGCTCTCTCTTACAGTCATCTGGCAAATCTGCGCTCGCCAAATCTGAACCAGATGTCACGAGCGTTTTCAGACACCCCCCCCCCCCCCCCC
>BJFM01002686.1:13832-25376 GCA_016586285.1 Arothron firmamentum
TGTCTTGGAGGGAAATTCTGAGGCATAGCCAACTGTGCTAGCAATATGTCTTAGGCTTTTTTTTGGAATAAATGGTGATAAATGGTGTTACAGTAGCAGCAACAGTAGCAATACAAGATGCATTAGTCAAGGAGGAACCTGTTTATTATCATAATTGAAGAGCAATTTCATTATTGGTGATATCTGACTAATACTTACTGCCGCTTGCAAACCCATTCCGCCATCTATCTGTATCCAGCGGCGTGCTCCAGAATGCACAAGAACGCACCGGTGCCGCTCAGATCTGCAGGTTTCTATCGCAGCAAAGATTGCTGCTGCAGCTGGTCACGGTTTGCAAGACTGTTTAGTCTATTGTTCTGGTTAAAAGTTTGTATGGGGTAGTAGTTTTTTTCCACGCATGTATCTACATGCACTTGTGAGGATGAGGCGTGTCAAAATATAATTATATGTAATCTAGCCCATGAGAGCTCTGTCAGGGCTGTGAGACTCAAACGTCAGTCACTTTTTCACCAACTTTGGACGGACAAAACGCTATTGTCTAGTGAGAACGACTGTAAGACATCTACATTAATCAGGGCTCGTTAACGTAAAGCAGCTGGTGTAATTCTTGGCCATATTGCAGATTTATACAATACAATAAAACTTTTGGCACAAACTATAATTCTTCTCACAATGTCAGTCCGGTTTGTGATGTCATCAGTCCTGTTAACCATGACGACAAAGCAAAACATGCCTTTGATTGCGTGTGTCGTGGGAACTTTATTTACCGAAATCAAAAGCAGGCTCCTTTTTTTGTTCCAGGCGCTTAGTACCACACCTTCTTTTCCACAACAAGGATGGTTTGTGTGGCTCTTCGAGGTATTAAGGCTCCATGTATTTGCTTTTACTAACCGTGTTTATCACTCAGCGCCCTAAACAAATCAGTGTCATAAACTGATTAATCAACACTTATTTACCATCAGACCTTTAACATAATTGCCACTTGGGCAAAGTGCTGAAACAAAACCGCTTGTGTTTCATTTGCAGCGTTATTGATTTAGCCATTTTCTACAGCCATCTCTCGTTCATAAGCCAGGATTATGAGGAATGGCACATATTTTTGTGAAGATGACATGGAATGTTTGTATTTGGTGCACCGGCGTTCTCCTGCGCTCTTAAGTCTCTACAGATGTCATGGTAGATGAATCGGCTGTTACATTAAAAAAGCACCTTTATTAGGTAACGCTTGCTGTCTTTACCTTGAAAATCCCCATCGACTACAGTCACGCCGCCCTGGCTTGAAGACGAGCGCTGTTGTGCCATACGTCCATGATGGCTGCGTCCTACGGTTGCCTTTGGCAGCCAGCCTCCTTGGCTGTCATTGGTCAATGCATCTGCTATGTACTTCCTGTTATTTGTGGGCCAGCTAGAAGGAACAAGTCTGCAGATATGAACATTTTCATGGCTCCTCGTTAAAGAGTGCCAGACAGGGGCCAAAGCGAAATTTGCAAATTTCCCATGTCTGGGATGAGTAAAGTATCTCTATTCTACCTGTGGACGCTGTGGATCGCAGCAGTGTGCAGCTATAAATGGGTGTGCTCCCGCTCCAGCACAGAGACGCCGCTCAGTGCAAACCTTCAATCATAAATTGAGCTCCATTTAGCTTTTAGCATTGTAGCTTCAGCTCTGGAAATTTCCTGCTGCCAACGATTAGCGGATGAGTCACTCGTGATCCTTTCATTTCTGCATTTGTCTGTTCCTGAAGTTTGGTGTTGGTGGAATCCTGGAGGTGAAAATGCTTTAAGGGAGGTAATTCGGGTTTGTTGATATAAATTTTCCCCATTTTCTCCTACTTAGAGGCCATTGTCTCTCAACATCACAGCCAATAGAAAAAGCTGTTAAAACAAAAGTCAGATGACAAAGGAAGAACATTATTGATTGTTGCCTTTTTGTTTACTTCAGTTCTGTGGTCGTCTACTCATTTGTTAAAAGAACATTTTAAGAAATATGATGGGCGGATTTGGATGAAACAGAAAGAAACAATTGATTACATTTTGGTTGCAATCCAGGTCTCCATCTGGAATAAGGGCTTTTCTTATTTAGTTATTTATTTGGGATTCTTCACTATTGCCAGATCAGGCCAAGTTCAACATTTCTTTGCTTGTAATTCCACAAATAATGCCCAGAATGTTTGGCAAAAAAGGACAAAGAAAGCCTGCACAGGTTTTTGCAGAGGTATTGACATGTGGGGGAGATTAGGAGCCTTGGCGGAGCGCTTTGCTGTCCGAGTGCTTTATAGTTGTGTCTAATTTTTTTAGATTTATTCAAATAATCACTCCCTATTTATAAAAAATGTAGAAGAAATGTAGAAGAAGACACAACAATGGAACCCAGGCCGCTCAAGCCTTCTAGCCAGGCCGTTTGAACCTTCTAGCACACCAAATTATTTGACACTGTTTGACATCATCCATTGGAAGCCCATCAGTTTACAGGGTGGGACAACGCCGCTGTTAAACATCAGGCGGTGACGGCGGCAGCGGCGGCGGTGGCGGCAGCAGCGGCAGACTGGGCTCTCTGCGGTTTCAGCCCCACGTTGGTGGTTTTAGTGCTTCAAGATGTGGTGGTGAGCGGAGATGTTCACACTTAGTTAATTACAGGAGGCTGTCATCCGCTGGCTCTCTCAGTGCTGTGCACAGCAGCCTGCCGACTGATTCTTCCACTCGGTTTACGCTGTTGTTTGAACGGCCGCCCGTAGTCCAGTTTGAAAATCTTTTTTTTGAAAACTGTAGAACCAGTCGAATCAAACGAGTCCCTAATTAAAGGCAACAAACCTATGATTGCAGTGATGTTCATACTCGGGGTTTTTATCGGTGCAGCCAAACAAAATCCACAATAACAAATGGAGCTTCTTAACTTTATTATTGATTTATTTAAATTGAAGCCACATCTGGGAGCGAAGGAGAAGGCCGGTCATTTAGATTTCTCCGTCTTTAGAACTGAAAGCACATCATTTGTAATGTTTGATTTCAGTATTTATATCAGCTGTCAGATGTGGGCCAGGGGAATGATACACAGATACATCGGTGGGTAATCTGAGATGGCAAACGTCCGCCAGGGCAGAACAGCCCCCTCCCCAGTCACGGTGCAAAAAAAGAAAAAAACAAAACAAAACGTTGCTCGAGCAGCGTGAATGTGAGTTTTGCCCCACCAGCGAGGCTGTTTTTTATGGCGTTGCTTCATCATCATCACTGGTTTAGTCACATGAAATTTCCCGTTTTGGTGGATAACTTTTGAACTAACAAATCAGTCAGCGTGAAACCGAATCCCAGACGTGTTTGTTGAGGGTAACGGTCTGGGAGCTTGTTTTGGGCCAGGTCCAAGTCCTCAAAATACACAGTAGTACTGAAGTTATTCAATTTAAAGGATTTTAATGGCAACCACAATCACCCCAAAGTCCTTCTTGGTAAACGTGAATGACCAAGAACCTCTTTAAAGGCGAAAATGAATCAGTATCATTCAACTCAATGACATTGGCCTTGAGGTTTTTTCATGGGCTGCTGTCCAGGAAGAACAGGAAGCACCTAGCTAACCCTGATAGCGACTCTTACTCACATCTTTGAGTGTTTTTGACTTATATCTAAAGAAGGTATCAGGGAATTGTTTGGTGATGGTGTGCTGGATGTGCTGGGAGTCTGCTGAAATGATCCCTATGAACAGATGTTGCATTAGGGTGACTAGTGTGCAGTTTCCCACATGCAGAGCCCATTTCTTTGTCTTACCATGCAATTTGTCTTCTGACAACTCGCAGCGAAGTGACATAACACTTGAGTAATCAGGGATACTTTGTCTAGGAGGGAAAAGCACAAAGGCATGCCTTAAATTCCTCCTCTAAGCTCCTGGAAGTAAAACAGAAACGTTAACTCAATAATAACGACAGATGCATTGTTAATTCATCAAGTCACGTTGTTTTTGAAGCGCTTCCTGTGCTGGGGTTTCAAACTGTTACCCAAGGCATGAGCTGTTGACACGCCGGTTAGGCTTCTATTCTCAAATTTGGTTTTTATAGTCCATGTCTGCAGCTGCCCCGCCACTTCAAAAAGAGAGAATCGGGCTGTTGTTGAGGCAAAGGTTTATCATTGTTGGATGTTTTTTCTCAGCAGGCTAATGGAAAATGAGGCCACTGCTTGTCTCCGAGGAACGCTTTACTTATTGTTTTGTTAATTAGGAAAAACACTGAGATGGAAAAGACACATTATATCTTTTTTTTTTTTATATGAATAGAAAATAAAAGCGTCCTAACAAATTCTGCTCGATGCTAATCGAAGTCAGCTGAAACATCAAATTAATTCTTCTTCAGTTTCGCTTTCGTTATAGCACCAATAATTCTTTCAGTGGCTGGAGAAACTTTTAAGAGTCAGCGCTCAAAGTCAAAGGGTTTGCTCCTTTCTCATGAGTTGCACAGCCACTCCAGCCTGCTCCAGCCTTCTTTGGGGTTGAGTCTGGCCGAAATCACACAATTTTCTGCGATTGCTTAAATTGGTGCGTCATCGGTAGAAATGAGCTGCCCGGTTTGATGGGCAATTCATCATTTGTGATTAACAAAACCTGACACAGTTGCACTGTAGCTGATATCTGTACATTTTCCATTAGCCGGTGTGATGTTGTAATCGGGCCGGCCCTGGGCCTCGGTGCCGTCAGATCTTTGCTTAAACTCAGCTCCAATATTGTCACCAACTATTGTTAAATCACAGAAATCCCCTGATGAAGAACATCTGGGGGCTTGTATTTGCTGTATGGCCTTTCTGCAGCCCATTGATAAACCTGGCTGCTTGTCCTTCCATTTTCTTGAAGGCCGTCCACAGTCCACGTTCAGCCTCTGCAGTATTACGACAAAAACACATTTAAGCCTCGTTGACCAAACGAGCTTTCATATTGTCCCAAATCGAGTTGGGATGAGTAAATCTTGAACTAACAGCCCGAGCAATGGCAAAATACAAAGTTCCATCCCAAGAATAGCTCATTAAGGCTACCGAGCTCTACACTACAAAGGCACAACTTGTGCTGGAAGCTTTGACTTTATTTTCCAAACGACCCGAATATCATCGCTCACATTTTCCAACAGGAAGCTGTTCACAGATAAAAGTCCACTGTCTTGGAAGGCGCAGAGTAATTTTAGCAACAAACAGCCTCTATTGAACTGCTGAGTTGTTGTTTTTTTCCATTGATCTGTGCTGTTTACGAGCTATTTTTAAGGCAACATCTCATTATCTTTGATTCCAGCACATATGTGGTACCACTGAATGCTGTGGAATACAGTATTTACTCCTGCGGTTCTTTGTGTTGCTCTTTGGCTTATCGGGACAAATTGAAGGTGAAGGTGTCCAAGCCAATGTCAAATGAATAAAACCAAATATGAGCAATATCAGACCTTGACATAAAGTAAAAATTAAATGTAGACTGAAGATGAGTGGCGAGGAAAAGGGTCCATGTCCACTTCCTGCTAGAGGGTAGAGGACTGCCAAAGGAGGAATAGATGTATTGCAGTGAAGCTTTTAAAAGGTAAAAATTGTTAAACTGAGGGTTGGCTAGTAGAGAACATAATCTGGCCAGACTGACAATAAATTCTGTTTGGACAGATCACTGATTACTACAAATATACAGCAGTCTTCCTCTGCTTAGCCTCATTAAAGTTAGCCCAAAAAGAACACAGCGGCGAGACAATGAAACACAAACAACCTGCAAATAAATAAAACCATCTGTGGAAATCACGGTAGGTGCAAAGAGCAATATACAGGGTGTATGTTTATTGCCCCGTCTTCAGCCCGTGACCCTTAACCGTCCCCGGCCTCCGTTTAGCATCTCTGCCCTGTTATATCCAGACCATTTAGCTTTGGCGTGTCGCTGCATTCTTCAGAGTTTGGACATAAAAAACGGAGAGAAAAACAAGTATAAAAGTCCTGACGAAGCCTCACAGAAGGCAGATGTTGGAGCCGCTCAAGCGTGTTCGCTTTTGGAACTTAGCTTGTGCTTGATTTGCATCACTGAGCATGCTCAGAAAGTGATGCATTCATTTGGCAGCTTTCCTGCAGCGTGATGCTCGTTCTGTCCAGCACACCTATAGTAAACAACACTCCTTGGCAGCCATGCAGAAAACTACAGAGTAGGAAGAGACTTTTTTTTTTTATTTTTGTTTGTTGCTGTTTGTCATGGCGAGCAGCCAGCGTGAACAGGAGAGTGTGGGAAACTTCTCTTTGGTTTACATCGTGAAATTTCAGCATGTTTTAGGCTAACTTACAGCCCTAGATGACTGGTTTGAGGTCAACATTTAACAGTGCATTTGAGATGAGCTCTCATTGATCGTCGTTTCTATCAGAGCAGATGTGACCCGTCAGGACTGTTGGCCGGCTTAAGTCACCTGTCACGTTTACCCTGCGCAGCAGAACGACGTCAGCAGCGTTGTTGCTCCTCGGCAGCAGATTTGCATCTTACAAATCCGAACAAGCGTCTCTCGTATGTAAATGCTGGTCGGCTTGACTTGGATGAACAGAACTCTGTGACCTTTGTGCAATCCGTGAGATAATTATGATAATGACTGTTTTGTTTGTTGTAGCAGTGTGCATGGAAATCCTTTAATGATTAATTAAAAAATTAAAAGTGTGGGTACAAGCTGTGAACACCGACTAGTGAAAAATGCTGCATCACTTTTTTATTCTTTCTGTGCAGACATGTCATCTTTACCAGGTCAGTAAAATAGGACAGGCTCTGTAAAAGGAGGACGACGGGGGAATCATTTTGATGCCCCTCAGCTTCAGCGTCTAATGGAAGCCGTTGCACGTCTCACCTTACCTGTCGCGCTTTCTTTGCCTTTATGGCGCCGCCTGTCCATCCTTTCGCTGCCCTGTGTGGCAAACAGCTCTAATTGGCCCACTTGATTCAGCATATGCATGGAAGTGTAAATGTTACATGAAAAGGGAGAGTGTGTTTGTGCAGAGAGAGTGGGGGGCATCTTGGCCAGCCCCTGCTTGACCCCTGTTCACCCCTTCCCTCTCGTTACGCCCTCCATGAGTCTTCTCCTAAACATGTGTGCAGCTGTCAGCTGCCGGGTGTTTGTGTGAATGTATGGCGTGCGTGCACGTATACAGTACACGTGTTTGGACAAAGAGCACTTTTACATATGTCAATTAGGCATTTTGTCTGGACAAAGGGCTTCGGGAGACATTTTTACTGCCTTTATTCTCGATAAACACCAATTTAAGCGACTACAAAGTGTTCATCTCGCCAGGAATCTGCTTTGAGAGACATTTCAGTCGATGATATTAACAAGATCAAATAATTTTTTTTCTTTACAACAGACTCGTCCGGCCAGTTATTTGTCCGATGTGGCTTTTCCCTGCAGTCATAGTTGCAGATTGCCTTTGTGAGCTCTTCAGTTTTGCTTTAGGTCTTCTCCGAGCAGTGAAGTCAGACTGAGATCCAGCCCGTTGATCAGTCTGAGCTGAGCTGAGTTTGTGCCGTCTCTAATGACAGCGGCTGGCAATCACAGGAGAGCTGCGGCCCCGGTCAGCAGGGCCGACGGCTCCCTCGCCCTCGGTCCTTTCCCCTCTCCTTGTGTCTCCTAAAACACCCCATCAAACATGAAAAGAAAATCCAAATCAGCCTGTAAACCAGTGCGGTGCTCAATTATTTTGCTTTCTTTCCCTCTCTCTGTTTTCATTTTTTAGCTGCGGCTCCAAAGTTAAAACCGATGTCGATTCCGATGAGAGTGGACGAGGGAAGCAAGCTCACGGTGAAATGCGAGGCGACGGGGAACCCTCTCCCCACCTACAGGTGGTTCAAAGATGGCAACGAGCTGAAGAAAAGCAAAAAAGTCCGAATAAAGATCAACCAGTGAGTACAAGTCACCCGTGCCTTGTAAACTTAACTACAGTGCGAGATGAAAAGGAGCAGAGGTGTTCCTGAGCCAAAGCAACGCTGCTATTAGCGGCAGATACAGCCCAAGCACCTTTTTAAAGAAGCTAGTATAGTTTTATCATCCTAAAAAAATCCCACTATAGTCTGCAATTATTCCTTATAAAATGCCTCAAACTTGAACATTTACAACTTTCTGATCAACTTTGAGATGAATCAGAAACTCTATTCTATCTTCTAAATAGAAAATAGTGCATTAAAGTTTCCAAAATTCATGAACTGTGTATTTTATTTTAAACTTTTTAAAATTCTCTAAACAAATCGGTCCTGTCCACTAGGGCAGCTGCATGAAAAACATCCATAATAGTGTCAACGTTTTCTATTCTAGGATGTTTTCTCCCTCAAACGTGGCCCAGATTAGGTGAACTTGTAACCCTATAGAGACGGAGGCCGGTTGCCACGCCGCCGTTGTCTGTTGCTGTTTCCTCCTGGCCATCAATCCCCTGACTCAGCTGTGCAAGTGTTGTCTCCCACAGGAAAAACTCCAAAGTCCTGATCAGCAGAGCGAGAGTGGAGGATTCTGGGAACTACACATGTGTGGTGGAGAATCAGCTGGGAAAGGACAACTCCACTGGCACCGTACACGTCCAAAGCAGTGAGTATGGCGACGCCCTCATGGCCTTTCTGTTGTTGTTCCTGTAAACACAAGCAACCGTGGGTCTGAGAACCAGCATGTGGAGGTAAACGCAAAAGAAACGCACTCATTTGGTGTGAAACACCAGTGTTTGTTGCCTTTAAACAGTGCTCACAAGCATGGAAGGAAGGAAATTATAGTCTAAAATCCAAAGTTTAGCTTGGAACAATATGAAGATATAAGGGGGAAAACGTTTAGGTGTGTAAGCTAACACACATTCAAGAGCTGTATGTGTGTGTGTGTGTGTGTGTGTGTGTGTGTGTGTGTGTGTTGCAGAGGTTTTTTCTTTTTTTTTGGTAAAGTACTGTAGCAGATGAAAGAGCTTTGCTAGCAGCTGCTTCCATTTGGACGAGTGGTGAGTTTGTGTTTGTTCCGAGCGGTGCGGGTAGCCAGTGTGTTGCTGCTGCGGGCTGCTTGTTGTCTGAGGCTGATAGAGACAGTTTAAAAAAGAGGAGAAGCCATTCAAATATCCTTCCCTCAATCTCCCCGAATCAGGAGAAGGACTTGATGCTATCGGGTCGGTCTGAGCCGCGCGGCAGGTCGGCTGTGGCACCCATGAGTCAGAGGATCCTCAGTGAGTGTTTGAAGTTCCAGCACTTTGAGCTCAATAACCCATGTAATAACCCGGCGTGGTGCTGTGATGCTGAGCAGAACTGTATCAGGAGCAGGACAGAACCCGGCATACAACCCAACTAATACAGCAAGTGGAAAATCTGCTTTTGTAAAACTCGATGACCCATAAAATGACCAAAACCCTCTGATTTTAGCATCTCAACCACTTTTTATGGTTATATATATGTATACAAAATATATTTATATATATAGATATATATATACAATATATATATATCTATATATATATATATATAGTAGTGTAAAATGTAAATACGTGGTGAAATATGAAAACCTGATATTTACCTGGTAACAGTAAATAGATGGATCACTTTCGTCACTTAAACAATGCTGCTGCGTAGTTTTTACTGCATCCCTGATTCCCCGACCTTGGCAGCAGGCAGGTTTTAGCAGACGTCCCACAGAGGCCTTGCTGCTGAGGGAGGACAGAGTTGGCAGTTTGTTCTCAGGGACAATAATTCACTCCCTGTTTTCTCTTCATATTTGTGAAGGCCACCTCTCAGTGCTTTTGTTAACAGCAGACTTAAGCCGGGCCAGCGTTGCGAGAGCGGCAGCTCTTTTTCGGACCAAGAAAGGCCCCATTGTGCTCCAAAACAGACACTCACTGTGGCTGCAAACAAGTGCGTACTGGGGAGCTCAGCTGTCCTCTATTTAAACATGGATGCTTCCACTTCTTTCCCTTTTCTGATATGTGAGGTGGGGGGGGGGGGGGGGGGGGGGNNNNGGGGGGGGCTTTGTCCTCATGGACTTATTTTTTTGAAAGCCCACAAAGGAGCAGCCTCAGAAAATACTTTCAGAATTAAAAAAAGAACAAAAAAACGTGTCGGACGGCAGAGGTCAGGGGAATCCCTGGGGGGGGCGGCACCTGTTGGCTCCAGTTTTTAATGAAGGCTTAGGAACATGTGACTGGTGGGCCCGTGAAAGTCTACATGATGCTTTTAACAGGCACAAACGCTTGTAATGACACACTATCAAAGAATATATATCACAGCAGCCTCAGCAGATGTACGGTAGCTGCAGTGGATGAAACATGACTCAGTCATGTCAACACTCCACACTCTTTTCACTTAAGGGCCGCCACCTTTAAATTTTAATTTGGCGGAACAAACGGCAGCGGTTAAAGTCGGAATCTATGTTTGTGCATTTTTTATTGAGTCTCGCCCTCGTTCGCATGCTCTGGGATCCCCCCCAGGCCTGTGCAATCCCTGGAGTGGCCATTTGTCAGCGCTGACATTTCTTTGAATCACTCCTGGATGCTCTAACAATGGAATCACTGTATATCCTATCACGTGTCACCATCATTAAAGCCTGACTCGGCTGTGCTTCGGTTTGTGCGTTTGCCAATGTTTCTGTTCAATGTTCAATTTTAAAAAAAGGAAAAAAACAAAAAAAAACTTGCATTGTGTTGCAACAGCCTGTCTAGCCGTGTCACGCTCCAGGGGAGAAGGCAAGATGGGGCGAATACGGGGTGGTACTATCGGTCCAACCACAGGGGAAGGAATCTCTGAAGATATGTGCATCAGCTAACGGAAACACCTTCCGCATTTGCAGAGATTCGTTTTTCTGCATGAAACAGGGTCAGAGGAGAAATGGCTGGAGGCTGCAGCAGAGAACGTGCGCCTGCTGCAGTATGTTACCAAAGCAGCATGTAGCTGCAGCATTAGCTGTGTGTGTGTGTGTGTGTGTGTGTGTGTGTGTGTGTGTGTGTGTGAGACAGGGAGAGAGCAGATGTAGATGTGAGAGAGGAAAGCATGAATAAAAGAAAGGTGGGCTTACAAACGAGGGGAGCGCATGACAGGCAGAATGGGAGAGAGGAGAAGCTAGCGACAGCAGGAAGAAACGGCAGCAGTCGCCGAGGAAGAGAACAACAGAAAGAGGAGGAAGACGAGAGCTTGCCCAGTTGCCCCGGCGCCCATCTCTGAATGCAGCCAGCGAGGGGATCTTCCCGCTGCATCTCACAGCAGAGCGTGGCGCTCCATCAACTGGTGGCATCTGGCGCGCCTGCACGTCCACACAGCTGGAGGCCGCTCACCGACGGGGAAGATGCAGAGATTAGAATCGACTGTGGCGCACCGAGGAAGTGAGAGATTACAGATGATTAAAGCTGAACAGCAGCGGGGCGCTGGAGCCCATGTCGCCTGTGAAGCCCCCTGTCTGCTGAACCGGCGCTCAGCTCCACCGCATGGCCAGCTCATGCCACCGCAAGCTCCGGGATGCACACGGAGCAGACAGCCACCGCATCCTTCATTCATTCACTTCACAAGATTCATATGCCAAGCAGCATAGCATAGCTCCAGTTCCCCCTGACACCCCCCCCCCCCCCCCCCCCC
>BJFM01002687.1:10129-39294 GCA_016586285.1 Arothron firmamentum
CCCCCACGCCCACTTACCACTAATGACAGCGAAAACACGCTGTATGGAAGACGGCTGTCGTGTCTTTTGTTCGCCGTCATTCCGCCTGTCATGTTATCCTGATGGCGGGTCGATCAGCCGCTTCCCTCGCGGCGGCCTGCACGTGTCTGTCAGCCTGTCAGCCTGTCTGTCTGTCGGCCTGTCAGCCTGTCAGCGAGGCTCTGTGGAAGATGTCAGTTGTCCACTTTGTGTGAGTCACTTTCTTTTGTCCGGTTTAGAATCAAAGAAAGCCTTTAAACCAGCCACTCGCCTCCCCGGCATCGTCACAGAGCTGAATCTCCTCTGAATTCTCAGGATTGCGGTCCGGCTCAAGTCTGGGCCTGGATCCGCATCTCTGTCCTCTGGCTCTGGGTTTGGAGATGCTGCAGGCTTCGCTTGTGTCTCCTCGTGGCACAATAGGTCTGTTGTCGTTGGCACGTCTGGCTTCCACCTCTGGGGGCTTCTGGGAGGTCTTAATTCTCCACGCTGATGTTTCAGCCTGATCCTCTTGATCAGCCAGCTCGGAACGGCGCCCGCTCCGCTATCTCTCTGTGGACTTAATAATCCGTAAACGCTCTGAACCTTTTCAGCTCATTAAACACCTTCTTCATCTCCCGGTTGGCAGCATGAAAATATGGTTAATAATTGTTGTAAGAGGCGTGAGACTGCCCGCTGCGGTGTTGTTCCTCCTGCCGGGAACGGCGGGACTGGAGACATGTTCAGAGTGTGGTTGGGTTGTTACCGTCAGCGGCATCGCGCACGTTTGAGAATCCACGCAGCAATCCAGCCCATCAAACATCGTTAAGCTCTTTTAAACCCAGCCAGCCCGGCGTTTTTAGGAGAAATGTTTTCCCTTTTCCCTGAGATGATTAAAGGCCTGAGCCGGGGCCGGCCCGCCGCTCCCTTTCAAACTTGACCCTTCAGACAGCCGTGATCCCTTCAGCCGTTTCTTCAAAGCTGAAGGTAAGCGCCACGCAGCGATGTCAGCGCCGCCGCTTTTGTGAAGGGCTTCAAGGTGGAAGCTATGGAAACTCTGTTTGACAGACACGGGGTTCCAAATCTCCCCACCGGTGCCTTGTAATGGCCGCGGCGCCATGCTGTTGCTCTTACCAGAGCCAGAACTTAATTAGAGCTTTAGCACAATCTGGCTATTGTGGCTCTGATCCCGATCTGGGCTGTTGTTTGTCTGTTAATTCCTTTGCCGTCTCGGGCCTCTGTAACTCTCTCTCTCTTTGTTGTTGTTGTTGTTGTTTTCTCTGTCACTCGTCCCCTCAGAGGAACGGCGAGTTTAACCAAAAACGACTGAAGTGTTGCGAAATCTTGTCGAGATGCGGAACATTTCCCCTGCGCAGCTTTCTTGGAAACCGCTGCTTAATTAGCCGTAGTTCTGCAAAGACGTCAGCTGGAGAAGCCAAGTTCTTCTCTACAGCACCAGACGGTGTCAGCGAGACGTCCTCGGTCCAGACAGACAGAAAAATGAGATGAGTGTGTGGGTATAAGCCGGTTCCTCGCCCCCTCGGTCCTCCGCCTCCCTCCCGCCGGTCCTACCGCGGGCGACCCCTGTCACCAGAGCCCAGTCACCAGAAAAAAGAGCCAGCAAGGCGCCGCCGCTCTGATAATGAGGCTTGACAAAGACGGCGGACAGAAACAAAGCAGGGATCAGCGGTTGGATGGCGCAGCCGCTGGAGGCTGACGCGGTGTGTTTTTAACGGCGGCTGAGATCGGCCCTGGTGTGTGTGTGTGTGTGTGTCACATCTGGTAAACGCTGCGGCAGGTGGCTGGCGGCCACGGGGGAGCGCTCGCACGAGTCCCTGCACCCTCCCGA
This sequence comes from Arothron firmamentum, assembly GCA_016586285.1. Lineage (NCBI taxonomy): Eukaryota > Metazoa > Chordata > Actinopteri > Tetraodontiformes > Tetraodontidae > Arothron > Arothron firmamentum. Next base: position 11,973 of record BJFM01002687.1, read on the forward strand.
GCGAACTGCAGCGAGGCATCGCAACAGAGACATCCCAGCACGCCGATAGGGACCGGGAAGTGACCCCCGCCCATTAGCGATGTAGCTGAGCTGCGCTCGTCTCGCATCGTGTGAGTCTTGCTGAAATCCACCGTTGGGGTAAATCCTGTCTCCAACATCACCGCTGAGGGAGTTCCTCAGAGTCAGACGAGCGCAGCAGCTTAGTGGATGTCAAACTCGTTATTTAGACACTCGGCACGGTTCACAACGCGCCGCACTTCACCTTCAGTCGTTAGCAAAGGCGTTACAACAGCAGAATACAGAATAATTAACAGTTTGACCCATATATGTTGTTAATCCATGGCTGGGTAAACCTCCTAATCAATAGAACAGCTGTTAATTTTGGGGCATCAATCTTTGGCACATAAACATGACCTCCTGAGTGTTTTAGTGCAGTTTTAAAGCGCACCTCCGTGCACAGATGGAGATATGGTAGGCTGATCCTTGGGTTTAATTCTGCTCTTTTGTGAAATAAAAGAAGGATTAACTGTTTTTCAAGCAGAACGACCCACATTCAGGCCACCATTTGAGTCTTATATCAGCCCCCTCTTTAAAATAAGCCTTCGAGTCTTCCTGCCCTCCATCACGTCACCTCTCGTCTCCGTTCCAAAATGCAGACTTTGAAGAATTGGTCTGAGAAGGGTTTCTGACCAGAAAGAAGAGCGGGCTCCCCGACTCTCGAGGCTCTTTAAAATACTTGTGTATAGAAATTCCCAGGCTTTTCCTCTGTGAGCAGCTGTGAATGGCAGCGCACGCCCGAGAGTTTCCACTCTGCTCACCCCACTGCACATCCCTGAGGAGCACTAACAGAGGGCCGTTCTTCTCCTCTTTCTACCAGGATTATGTGTTGATGATGTATCAAAAAGTGCATTAAAAATAATGGGGGGAGTAACTTCATATATTGCAAAGTCCGTTATGATTGACCATAACTGGAACAGTGGTATTAATGATCATACATGTAAAGTTGCTTTGTATCATGTTCTATTTTCCACTGTCTTATATTTCTGCTGCATCTACAGCCTCTATAAGACTCTGATAAAAAGTTAGATTTTCATCCTTGAGGCCCCGTTTAAGAGCACAAATCTTTGAGTTCCACCAGGCTGCTGGTTCTGTACCACTGTTGGCACACATGCCACAGTTTGGGAAACACTGCCGGGGTTGATATAAAGCCCAAAATACGGACCCGTGAAATGTTTCAGGGACATTCATGTCCTTTTTTATCCCCCAGCAGAGACAGGTTACACAAAGGAAAACTATCAGTCTGAATTAGTAACTTAAACAGTCTTTTATCCTTGTGGCTACAAATGTTTGAAAGATTGTTTATGCCTTTAATTTTTATCTCATTGCCTTTTATTCCGTCAGAGTTAGAAACCCACAATTAGTCTGTCGGCATAAATCAAATCTGGTGGTTCAGCGCGGCTGTCTGCCAGACGAGCATCTCTGTGCAGGTTATCGCCGGCTGAATACACACATCAACACGTCGTTTCCCACAGCAACATTTACAAACTCCTCTTTCTTCTGTGGAAAATCATTTTTCTGTGTGTTTTCTCCCAGTGTGCTATAAAGGGCCATTCTGTGTCAGAGGTGAGTGTTTTGAATGGAGGTTGCAGGACCCCCCCGCCATGCCTCCCCTCCCCTCCCTCCACAGCTGGGAGGAGACTCCCCCCATTGAGGGCACTGAGGCAGAATGTGCCGGGCTCAACAAGGCAGAGGCTAAAGGCTTTGTCTCCGGTTCACCGCCTTCAAGTAGCCCCAGGGTCCCAGGCAACCAGGTTGGACTGTTGGAGCCTGCATGCAGAGCGTGGAAAACACAAAGACTCTTGCATTTCTCAGCGTCGTGGAGAACAGAAACGGCCATGGACGTTAGGTCCGGTGGGGTTTTTCACGCAGAGTCATTCATGGGGCTGAGAAAGGTGGCTTGTTACGCCAGCATGGCGTTTGCAACCTTGTGTTTCTGCTGCAAGTCAAGGTAGCGGCTGCGACCGGGCGGTTGTTTCCTCATCTTTGTTTTTGTTTCTGATGAGGTTTGACCCCTTGCAAATAGAGATAACCTCCCCTACTCCGTATGATTACTTGTCCATATTTGCATCTCGCCTGAGTGCCGTTCCACTTCCGGATACGCAAACTGCCAAGTGCGCTGCAGCTAGCTACAAGATTGCATCAGACATGACTTGGGAAAGCTCGGTATCCCACCATGCATTTCACCTTGGCCACAGCAGCAATGGCAGAAAGTACAAACTTTAGAAGTTCACAAGACCTACCTGCATACTTTGTAGAACGTAGAAGGAGGGGAAGTCCGTTTGGATTGAATTCCGTACACACAGTTTAGTGGCTCTTTGTACTTTTTTTTGTACTCAGATTTTTACCCAGTTTGTGTAACGTCTGTCCCTGGGGGAGCTTTAATATGGCCGCTGCTCATTATGTGCAGTCCCGCAGTTAAACGTGCAGAACGTTGCAGGAATTCCAATGAGAGGCAGCCATCGCTGCAGGCGTGTACACTGACCAGCTACGTTTATCAGAAAATGAATCAGCCGGATCAGCCCGGAATTGGCTGCGTGTTAGATGTCAGGAGAAGTGAGAAGAGCCGCTAGGCAAGGGTTTCGTTCTTTTAGTGGCCCGGAACGCTCTACGCATCGCCGGAAAATCAATCCCATCCGCACTCAGCCTGACTTTCTGCACGTCTCAGATCGGTGACGTGAAGGCTTAATTTCTTTCTTTATTTAATTATCCGCTCCAGTGACATTCTTTCCAGGACAGGGTGTGGACTCATCATTCATTGGCCAATGAGATTAATTGGCTCAAACAAACTTAATTAGCCTCTTCTCTGCGCAGATTAATCTTCTCTCGTTAGCACGTTGCACCGCCGCTGACGGTGGGTCAGATATACGTTCTGCTGAGGGCTTACTTAGCTCAATGAGGGCTCATCCAAGGGCCTTGATTAATTAAGACGAGACTTCCCAAATGAAGGCTTAATTCCGTCTGTCCCACTGTGATGCTGTGAAACAAGCTGTAATTACTCTTTTGTCCTCAGAATATCACAGCTGCGTGCGTTAAACAGTCATCTTCAGATAAATTACACCTGTTTGGGATTATGAATAATCAATTCTGCGGAAGGGATCGCAACACCATGTGGAAACAACATGCTGCCGTTATTGGCTTCATGTTTTTTTAATTACATCTTCCCAACATTATATTTCTGACCTTGTTAAAACGAGTACGTGCACGAGCATGGACTCTGTCAAAGCCAACATCTAAGTCAACCAAACTTGGTTGGTTTATCACCTATGAGAATTTGCTCTTCTTCTTCTTGGAAATCTGTTCAACTGTGTCTTAAACGTCCCTCAGTTCTTTCAGCATCTCCTGTTCTAGTTGGGACAGACCAGGAAGCTGGAAATGTTGGTGTTGATGATTTTTTTCTGCCTGCCTCTTCCTCCAGGTCAATGGAAAAGACCTCTCCAAGGCCACCCATGACCAGGCGGTGGAGGCCTTCCGCACTGCCAAGGAGCCCATCGTGGTCCAGGTTCTGCGCCGAGCCCCCCAGCCCAAACTTGTCGGCCTGGCGGCTGACTCCCAGGTCTCAGACGTCAGCACCCAGACCGACATCACCCTTCAGCACATCACGGCTCTCACAGACCTGCCTCCCTCCTCGCCCCAAATACCGGAGCTGGAGGAGTATCTGCTTCCAGAAGAGTGAGTCTTTTTCAAGCTTTGAATCATGTTCTCAAAAAATGAGTTATTTTTGTCTAAAACTCCAGTTTTTTGTTTTAACCCACAGCTGGTTCCAGTTATCTTAAAGTGAAGCAGATTCTCCCCCCATAATTATTTTCCATAATTTTTTTCCAATTTGTGCAATCTTGGCAACGAAATTCATAAGAAAGGGAAAAACAAGCTGCAGAAATGATCTGAGGAGAGACTCACCACTTTAAAAAAGAGAAAGAGAAGTTGCCTACGCAAGCTAAAGTTCCAGGAGGTCCTCCTGTAGAGAGAAGATGCCGGACGTCATTGGCATCACAAATCAGCCGTTGTGAAAATGTTCACTCCGACTCGGACTTTTCCTCTCAGCAGTTCATGAGGAAAGCAGCACTTTGCCTCCACCGCTGAGGGAAACCTCACTCAGTGGAGAACGTTCCTCTGGGGCAACACACACACACACACACACACACACACACACACACACACACATGCACACATTAAAATGAGGGTCGAGTTCATTTGGATTTGCATATCTGTGTGTGTGTGTGTGTTTGTGTGTGTGTGTGTGTGTGTGTGTGTGGTTCCCCGGAGCTTTGCCGTCTGGCTATGTTGACAGCTCTGTGGCAGCAGTTACCCTTTAATGAATAATCATGAATTCTTTAATTGATTTCTGAGTCAAATTAATAACGTGAGGCGTTAACGTATTATTAGCCTGAGGGTTTAGCATCCGTAAATCAGACTCGTGGGGCGATTTCTGACAAAGTGTGTCACTGCTGTCAGATGTGGATTACATTCTTCCCTTTCCATCCTGTCTCCGGGTTGTTTTCTGTCCCCCAGTTTTTAATTCATTTATTCTTTGTCTCCTCTCAGGCATCCTTCAGGACATGCTTACTTTGACCCCACTGACTTCCTGGAGGGTATACAGCAGGACATAGAACGTGAGGAGATGGAATATGAGGTAAACATAATTCTGGCATTGGTGGTTTGTCCCAGCAGATGTCCCATGGTAACATCATTACTTCTCAGTGACAAGGCCCAGTAAGTCCTCCTCTGCTCCTGCACAGTGGAGATGAGGCCCGGTGGGTAATTAGATGGCACAGATAACGGTTCCGGATGATGAATCTGATGATGCTGACTAACTACGGCCGGATCAGGCCTTTATGATCGGCCCGTCCCATAAAAGCCGAGCCCCAGGAACGGCGTGGCTGGCTGGGTGCAGGAAGGTAAAGTTCACCTGGGTATGCTGTAGACAGCAAAAGATTAACCTGGGTGGCCTCACAGAAGGCCTCTTGGAATGATTGACAGGGGGGCGAATGATGCAGTTTCACCTCAGCCGCAGTTTGAATGACATCAAAAGACATGAGCCAGTTAGGAAAGGCTTCAAAGGCAATTTCACTGTTTTTCATGGGGTGGTTGGTTCCTGAAAGCTTCATCAGATGGTCCTTTTCTCTCCGTAGGAAGTTGATTTGTACAGAGACAACGTTCAAGACAAGCTCGGCCTGACAATCTGTTACAGAACCGACGATGAAGACGAGGCCGGGATCTACATTAGCGAGGTATGTGATGCGGTTTGACTCAAATCTGCTTCAGCTGGGGGCAGATCGCAGCCCGTCTAAGTCGTAATGTTGATGCGCCGTCCTGTCTCCAGATCGATCCGAACAGCATCGCAGCGAAGGACGGCAGAATCAGAGAAGGTGACAAAATCATCCAGGTGGGATCGCGTTGTTTCATTTCTCTTCTCTTCTGTTATCTGAGCACAAGGGAAGAAGCTTGAATGTTTAAAATCAAATCTTTTGTCCCTCAAGATCAACGGTGTTGAGATCCAGAACAGAGAGGACGCTGTGGTCCTGCTGACCCGAGAGGGCAACCAGAATGTCTCCCTGCTGGTGGCCCGGCCGGAGATCCAGGTATTAGAGAGCTGGAGAAATTTGGAGAAATTATTGTGAAATTAAGGCTCTGCGGGCCGGATTAAATAGCTCACCGCGCCACATGTGGCCCCTGGGCCTCAGTTTGCCCACCTCTGGTCTAATCGGTTGTGTGGTCTCTCTACTGCTTCTCAGCTGGATGAAGGCTGGATGGATGATGACAGGAACGACTTCCTGGATGACCTCCACATGGACATGTTGGAGCAGCAGCACCATCAGGCCATGCAGTTCACCGCCAGCATGCTGCAGCAGGTACATGTGTAGCATGGCAGCAGGAAGCACCACGATCAGTCTGCAATGATCAACAGATGATCATCAACAGATCCTTTGAATCAATCAATCACTTCTGCTGTTTCCACAGAAGAAGCATGAAGAGGATGGAGGCACCACGGACACCGCCACGCTCCTGTCCAACCACCACGAGAAGGACAGCGGGGTGGGCCGCACGGATGAGAGCACGCGAAACGACGAGAGCTCCGAGCAGGAGAACCTCGGCGACGACCAGACCACGGCCTCCAACACGCTCGGCAGCTGCCGGAAGCTGAACTACAGCCAGGACACCCTCGGCAGCACCGACCTGCCCTTCGGCAGCGAGTCGTTCATCTCGGCGGACTACGCGGACGCCGACTTCCTGGGAATCACGGCTGACGAATGCGAGCGCTTTCGGGAGCTCCTGGAACTGAAGTGTCAGATGAGAAACGGTGGAGCTCAGGGCCTCTACTGCCAAGGAGCTGAAGGTCAGGACCAGGAAGGGGTTGACAAAGAACTAGAGCTGCTCAACGAGGAACTACGGACCATTGAGTTGGAGTGCCTGAATATTGTGCGCGCTCACAAGATGCAGCTGCTGAAGGAGCAGTGCCGCGAGTCCTGGATGCTGCACGACAGCGGCTTCCGCAACTACAACACCAGCATCGATGCGCGCCGCCACGAGCTTTCAGACATCACAGAGCTGCCTGAGAAATCCGACAAGGACAGCTCCAGCGCCTACAACACCGGCGAGAGCTGCCGCAGCACCCCCCTCACGCTGGAGCTGTCTCCAGACAACTCGCTCCGCAGAGCGACGGAGGATCCGGCTGCGACTGGAGCTGCCGCCAGCAGCAGCTCCGGTAGCAGGACGCTCCAGCCCGCTTTATTCCCTCTGCAAGAAGCATCGGGTCCCAGTCGGAGCAGAGGCTCCTCCAAAGATCCGACTGGAGGTCTGCAAGGCGACAGCAAGGAGAGGAAGCTGGGCGAGTCCAGCAAGTCTGGGCGCAGTTTCTCCCAGCCCCATTCCCCCTACAAACACGCCCACATCCCCGCCCACGCCCAGCACTACCAGAGCTACATGCAGCTGATCCAGCAGAAATCGGCCGTGGAGTACGCCCAGAGCCAGATGAGCCTGGTCAGCATGTGCCGGGACCCCATCAGCCCCACCGACCTGGAGCCCAAGATGGAGTGGAAGGTGAAGGTCCGCAGCGACGGCACCCGCTACATCACCAAGCGGCCCATCCGCGACAAGCTGCTGCGGGAGCGCGCCCTGCGCATTCACGAGGAGCGCAGCGGCATGACCACGGACGACGACGCCATCAGCGAGCTGAAGATGGGCCGCTACTGGAGCAAAGAGGAGAGGAAGCAGCACGCGGTGCGCGCCAAAGAGCAGAGGCAGCGGCGCGAGTTCATGAAGCAGAGCCGGGCCGACTGCCTGAAGGAGCAGTCCAGCGCGGAGGACAAGAAGGAGCCCAACATCATCGAACTCAGCCACAAAAAGATGATGAAAAAGAGGAGCAAGAAAATATTTGACAACTGGATGACCATCCAGGAGCTGCTGACTCATGGTACCAAGTCACCAGATGGAACACGGGTGTACAACTCGCTCCTGTCCGTGACCACGGTGTAGGATCTGCCCAGGCCAGCCGAGGTCTTCCCGACTGTACAGAGACTCCGAGAGGCCTGTAAATAAAATTCCCCACAAACTTCTCCTGGACAGTGTCTTTCACTGCTGTGAAGAGGAAGTCCTTCAGACGATGGAACTCGATGATGAGAGGGATTTTTGGAACCTTTCTCAACTCTTTCTGTAACCTTTTTGTATCTTCGTGCCTGCCCTTTTTAATAGTTTTGGAAACAAAACAGCAATATTGGATGTTTTGGAAGGTTTGGAAAGCGTGGAATGACCGTGTGCCATACATAAACAGCCAGCATTTACACTAACTACATTATTTTGTTCATATTATATATAAATATATATATCACTCATCAGTATTTTACTGTTATGCCTACGTAATTCTTTTATGGGAACCATCCTATTTTACTGCAAGGTAGAACTCATAACCCTCTTTTCCAAAGGATGTTTGTAAATTAAAAAATAATAATAAAATTTTGTAACAAGTTCTTTTTTATTAGTTTGCATTTCCTCTCTAATGAAGCCACGTTCCATGCACCGTAACGTGACACTGCAGCCTAAACAATCACTAATTCAAACCTCATAGCCAACGTTCTTTTATCAGGATTTCGTGAATTTGGTTTCCTTAATTAGCCACAATTTGATGTAAAATGAGAGAAATAATAAATTATTGTTTTATATACCAAGAGCTTTCAAACGTTGGAACGTCTCATTCTGAGCTTATTTAGGTTCAATTATGAGCACAAAGTGGAAGAAAAACCCTGTGAAGATGCACGTATGTACGGTTATATTTAAAGGCATTTTCGGTCTTTCTTTCGGAGAGCTGGGCAACCGCAGAAACTACAGAAATATACAAAATATCATGATTCCAACAGCAGTTCTCTTGGTGTCATCCTCAGTGTTTCGAGAGCAGAGTTTAACGCTGCAAGAAAAGTTCCCTTTTGAACGTTTGTTGAATATATTTCCAAACTGAATGTGCACGTTAAATGAGATGAAAGAAATCATTTACTCTCCTAGTGCAAATATGCTGAATGTTAACGATATGAGACGGCCTGAGGCAGAAGTCTGAGCGCCAGAAGGCCGAGAACATCACCACACAGCAGAGGTCAGATGTCCGGGAAGCACAACGGAACATGTTTCTCTCCTCTTTTTCAGTTCTGCCCAGCAGAATCTTGAATTCTCTAACAAAAATTCTGCGCCTTTGACTCCGTCATAATAGCTTCTCCACGCAGGGAAATTAATTCATTTATCTTACTCAAGAGTTCTTCCATCTGGAAGCCCGGTGCTTCTGTGCTTCGGTACTTGTGAAGGCAACCCTGCCTGACCCATGTGGCCCACGCTAAGGTGCCAACAGGAGCGTTATGTTAAGATTTAGATGAGAAACGAGAAAAGTGCACTTTAAAATATCAAATAAAAAAATATACATCTGTGAATAAACTGCAAAAAAAGAGTAAATACTCAAGTTTCTCATCGACCAAGAACAAAAACGGGAAATTTATTTTGCAACATCACATATTGTGCACCTTATTTTCAAGAATAACCTTTACGCTGAAGGATTGTAGGTCCTAAAAAAAAAACCCTGGCAGAGGTTGTGGATGTTTGGCTCCGCATCATTTATCAGGGATGATTATGATAATGAGAGCAGCTGAGGGTGTAAAAGCAGCCTCTTCCTCTTATCTGACTGGAATTGATGACTGCGTCCTGAGCCGAATGAACCCACGTGATTTATGTCTGCGTACAAGTCTGTACACACTCTATCAGCAGAAGATAACAGTACAGCAAGCAAAGAACCGGTCCCACCAGAGATTACAAAACCTTATATGTGGCTCTGCCACACCCTCTGAATATGATTAATACTATTATTATTTTATCTCTCCGCGCCTCTCTCCCCTTGCTGAGAGGACGGGCAAGTGTTTGGGCTGTTTAAATGTCAGCGAGACAACAGGCCGACATTCCAGTGCACTCATCCATTAAGCGATAAGGAGGAGGCTCCTCTGCTGCCTGCAAATGCGGCTAATCCTGACGCCGCCTGACGCTGGAGACCGAGCCGCATCCCAGAACTCCGTCCTGCTCAGACAACCCGGACATGGCCTCTCAGCACATCTGCGGCGGTCGTGGTGTGTCTGATAAAAAGATCATGTGGGTCCCTCTGTGAGCAGTTGCAGCAGGTCCGGTCCCGTGCGTCATCTCCGGTCCTGGACAAGGTGAGTCTGTGGGCGTGGCTTAACGCACCTGCTGGGCCTCCCTGAAGACGCAACGAGACGCCAGTGAAGTCAACTTGGAGGCGTTTTAAGCGCGCTGGACACATTTAATATGGTGGCGCACCATGATCAGACACCAAAGATGGCGCAATGAAGATGGTCAGAAGAGAACTTTTAACATAATGAATGACATAAACGGCTCTGCGGAGTAGACGATTCTTCACAAACCATTAAAATGTGTACTTACAGATGCGTAAAATGAATCAAAGTGTAAATTGACTGATGAATTGATTGATTAATCGTCTGGTGGACGCTCTGGTGGCTCCCAGTGAGTTCAGCTCTGCTAGGTTATATGATTAAAAGGAGGAAAATGCAGCGTTGGGACAGAAAGATCAAATGAAAAATGATGAATTCAAAGTTCAGACTCCTCATTAAACCTGTGTAACCTTCGCAGTGTCAACTTCTGTGGCCTGGAACAAGCGCAGGGTGGCACAACGATTACCTGCAGCTCAAACTGCGTCGGGGTCCCTCCGCTTTAGCGTAAAGGTCAGGACAGGCAATAAGGCAGAAAATAGCTGGCGTGGTGGCGTTACACGCTTAACCTTCTCAGCAGAGCAGGAGCAAAGTTTTCAAAATGACAAAAATAACAGGCTTTTGTGTGGAAAATTCCGCTTTTCTTCTTCAGCTGAAGTAATTTTTGCCCCATTTCTTTCCCTTCGCATGAGATGAATGCAAAATACAGGTCAGCTCATTGAATACCAGAGACACATAAATGTCTCGAACTACATATTTCACCCTTGCATGGTCTTGTTAGCCTCAAAAGCTGCTTTGCATGTGTTTTGTTTATGGCCCAGCCGAGCCATAACTCAGGGGGGTCCGTCCTCCCACAGCTCGGCCCTCTCTGCTCCCCTATTCACAGCAGCGTTTCCTGGGTCAGATGGCCTGAACCTTCCTGGATCCTGTCTCTGGGATTTATAGGGTGGCAGCTAATTTATCCATTTTACACATTCCAAATTATAAGCCTCAGCCTGCAGGGAAGAAAGAAAGAGCCATGGAGAAGAAAAACATGCTTTGAGTCTTCTGTGGTCCCTCCCCCAGAGGCTTCGCCAAACTCTGCCGCATGTTGCATCAACATGCATGATCAGAGAAGCATCCTGGTACCCAAAGCCACCCCTGCATCCTAGTTTTCCTCAGGAAGCAAGGCACAGTGCACGTCGTTCCTTCATCTTCACGCAGCCGACTGCAGTGCATCCTGGGAGCTCAAATCTGAGATACTGTTGGCGTGTGTGCACCGGTTGCTATGGTAACAAAGCCAGAAGTGTGGGAACACACCAGCACATGAGTTGCGTGATGGTACCGGTGACTTGCAACAAGAGAGATAACAAGACAAGGAAAGAAGAAGTCAGGGTTCCTACCAGCCATGTTCTCTGCTGCAGCCCCACCCAGCTCCACCCAGCCCCACCCAGCCCCACCCAGCCCTACCCAGCTCCGCGGAGGCGCAGGCTCGTCCTCAACTTCCTGCAGTCCCTCCGGAATTTATCAGAATTTACATCTTTGTTACATTTATTCAGTTATTTATATTAGATATAAATCCATTCCAAGTGAGATCAGCTTTGTTGGAGTTGGAAAAAAGTTGATTTAAAATGAAGCGCCACCTTGTGGTCACGGACAGGATGACACTCTGCAAACCGCTGCTAGCTCAGCTGTAAATGGAATTAATGCTGCACACATCCATTTATATCTGCACCGAAAAGGCACTGAAATGTTAGTCTCACTGTAATAAAAAGGATAAATAGCATTTTATCAGTTTTACGTTATTATGTTCCCCCATGATGCCTTCTTTCACGCATTCCTTTCTCTTTTGTTTTTAATTTTTTTTGGTCTGAAAGATCTCAACACATAAGATGTGAAACAAGTCCATGGCGAGTTAAATATAAAGACTAGTCCCTGAGCACAGTAACATCATCACACACAGATGCATCCACTCTGCTTTTTCACCTGGAATAAGGGACGGCAGAGATTACGTCCCCTGTCCCTGCAAATGTGGAACGCAGTCCCACACAATTTGACAGTGACAAAGAGGCTGTTGGCATGGCAACTGAAGGTGGCTGCTTGAAAGGTTTGGCACAACACGACCAGGGAGGAAAGTGGACATTTGGCGAGCTTCAGGCGGTCTCGGAGAGAAGATAATGAAATCAGCTGTTCTATTTAAGGTTGTAGTCTTTTATGAAAATAATGAGTAAATGGGATTTAATGTCCCCGTGCTAGACCGTCATCATCGGTGTAAAACGCAGGGCGACAGGCTCTCTGAGCGACTCCTCTCTCCCATTTACAACCCAACAAACAGCTTTAGAGAGGACAAAGGCTGCACTGTTATTATGAAGCAACACACACTTTTCCTGCCTCCCTCTGCAGCGGCTACATTTCAACTTTATGCTCCTCCGGCTGGAAGGACAATCAATACGGCTTAAGTGTCCGCCACAAAACGGAGCGGGTTGTTTCCAGGGGGACTGAAATAAATAACCGCTAATTATTTTAATGTGAAGACTTCAGCTCACTGGTCAGAAGGCCGATGACAAACCCTACAAACAGGCCTTTGAAGCAGCGAAAACAGGCTTGTGTGACTCTCCAGCATGGCCTGATGAACCGTGATCATCATCATAAAGCACACACACACACACACACACACACACACACACACACACACACACACACACACACACACACACACACACACAGAGAGAGAGTTAGTGTGTGCTGGTTGTCTTTTCCCTTTGTTTTCCTTGTGTTTCCTGACCTTCACCTTCTCTGTGTGCTGTCTATCTCCCGTCTGTGATTCCTGGGCGTGGCTGACCCAGCTCCTTAGCCACGCCCCCGTCGGTACCTGCCCCGCTCACACACCTGCATCTCATCAGCTCATCAGCTCATCAGCTCCAGCTGCATTTAAGCCCGGGTCGCTCTTCCGCACCCTTCCAGTCGGTCTCGGCTCCCGTCATGGTAACTGGTCTGTCCTGGCTCGGCTCGGTTCTGTTTTGTCTCCCGTCTGTGCTCGTTTGTCTGCCTGGGTTCATCCGTCCAGCTTGTTTGGGTTCTTTTGGTAATGAAAGCCTGCCTGAGCTGGTTGCTGTCTCCGTCTGCCTTGTGGCTCAGCAGAGAGTACCTGTAATTGTGCCTTTATTTGCCCCCCATTCACACTGTCCTGGGATGCAGCAGGTTGCATCCCAGGAAATGGCCTCTGAAAGCGTGACGCTGCTGCAGACAGACCCTTCTGTGTCATTAGGCAGAGAGGCTGCTGGGGTGGGGGGTGGGGGGCAGCGGAGGCCTGGGCCACCAGAGCAGTGGCTCCTCTCAATTACTGTCCCCCATCAAAGTCGAGCAAACCGCCACAAAGACCTCGACTTTGGGATCATCCGCATGTTTTCCAGCTCAGATGGATGATTTAGATGTTTGAGGGACTTGGCGCGTGGTTTTGACATTCCTTCTTACCGTTTTTGGGTCCAGAATGACGGAGTCCACGGAGCTGGGAATGGTGTGTGTGTGCGTGTGTGTGTGTGTGTGCGTGTGTGTGTGTCTCACAAACACCATTCCCAGTCGGGGCTGCGCATTCCGCCTCCAGGTCAGGCCGAGCACCGAGGCTCCGGCTGGGAGACTAAACACCGCCCCCTGTTGGAACATACTGAGACTGCGGAGGCTGTTTCCATCCAGTCAAAGCGGCCTTTTGTTTGACTTTCTTCTGACTTGATGCGTTTTTAATCCCGTCAGTGTCACCGAGTGTGTCTGAGGCGATAGCTGGAGCCAATTTGTGGGATTTGGTACGCACCAGGGCTGGATTCCAGGGGGCCTGCAGGCAAAATGACTGATTTCATACTTACTTTACTGGCTTGTGCCATTAAAGGCTTTATTCTACAGTCTGAATCGGTGTCGTAATTACATTTTTAATGTACAGGAAAAGTCAAAAGTTCTTTGATTTCATGCTGAGTGAGGTTAACAGGAGTTGATTGTCCCTTTAATTTGTCAGACATCACGTATACACACACACACACACACCTTATGGTGTCAGACATGCAGACAAGAAATCAAAAACTACTCAGTAATTATTTTCTATCAATAATAAATCGTCACCTTTCTGTATGGGTGGGGGGTCGAGGACAGGTTACCAATTCCTGTAATCTGCATTCTGGCCTCCAGATGTCACCAGATCCGACCCACTGGCCCTCACCAATATTTCGAAACACCAGATATTTAAAAAAGCAGCGTTCCTCCTCTCACAGGGTCTCTGGCTGGTTTCCTCCAGCAGCTTTTCAGCAAAGCGCAGCAGAGACGGACCTGGAGTGCTTTTTAAAATAAACCTACAGGCCAGGTTTATTGCACAGGGCAAAAGGTCAACCCCCCCCCCCCCCCCCCCCCCCCCCCCCCCCCCACACACACACACACACACACACACGGTCCCCCTCCTGCTTTCAGCTCATGTCAAAATAACTAAACCCACCAGTTCCAGACTCCGATATCCTTTATTGGCCTGTGAAAACCCTCATTTTCTAAAATAAAACGGGAAAACAAGCGTCAGGCAGCAGCGAGTCATAAATTAGAGCAAATATTTTTGGTTGAACTCAAATATGAGGAGAAGTTTCTGCTCAAAAGTGGTGACAAACCTATGGAGCAAGAGCAGGAAAGCTCTAATCCCTGGTGTCCTGTATGTTCTGGCAACAAACTGGACACCAGAAAGCATCCCTGCGTGACAGGAAGCGAGACAGCCGTGCGTAAAAATGTTAACATTTATTGCTGTTTCTGAATACCACACTGAAAGCCAAAAGCATTCAGAGTATACACAGAAATTATACAATAATATATGGTTTCACAGAGGCAGTGAACACATACCGTATTACAATCTACAAAAATCTACTTTACAGAAATTTAAAATTCTAAATATCAAAAAGTACAACTGCAGAAACAGGTGTAGAACTGGAACCAGAAACTGCTCCGGATGGAAGTCGGTGAGACAACAAGGTGACGCCACGATACAAAACAAAGCGGGAGTCCTGGGACTGTACTTACAGCTGGCTTTGGGAACTACGACCGGCGGACGAAACAGGAACATAATCCCAAAGAACTCCGTGATGTGAAATGATCATATAAATTATGGTAGATTGATGCATCCAGAAGGTATCATTTTACAGGAACTCCTCTACAGGTAGCATGTTATAGTATTACTCAGTGGGACTGGTAGTGTAATATTAAAAAAAAAAAACATCCTCCAATTTCATCAGGATGAAGGAAAAAAAAAAACATCTTTAAAAGCAAATCCTGGTTGGGTGGGTGGGGGGGGGGGTGTAGGCTTCATTTCATGAACACAGGGGCGGGTATGGCTCTGTTGTGACCCCGGTGGCGTGGCACACTGGGCTGACGAGGGTACAAAACATCCACGCTGGCGAGCGTGAACAACAGACCACCCCAGCATCCGAGCGTCCCACTTCCCACACAAAAGGAGGAAAACAATTCCAGCCCAGAAACTCAAGGCAGCTGAAACTAATCCCTTTTAAGGGAAACTTAAAAACAGGATAAGAGCAATAAAATATTCCAGTTAAAGAGAGGGGAAAAAAAAAAAACCTTCAAATGAAAAATTTATTTGTATGCCCACATCAATGCCAGGTAGCCATTTTGGAGGAGTGTCCACAGTGGGACGAGGCCATCGTCTCGCGCGTGAGGTGCGATTGTCCTCGCTCCCAGTGAGTCAAGCTGGATTCAAGGACGAGCTGGTTTCTGGTCACACATGGCTGCAAAGGGGGAGGGGCTTCAGTCTAGTCCTGCTCCATGGGCTCTTCGGGGGTCCCAGTGTTTGAGTGGGCACTCTCCACGGTGCCCTCTGTGGGAGGTTGAGTCGTACTGCTGGAGGGGGCCACGGTGACGTCCTCTCTGACTGCGTCTGCGCTCTCCTCCATGCTACAGCTGCTACCGCTGCTGCTGCTGCTGCTGCTGCTGCTGCTGCTGCTGCTGCTGCTGACCGGGTCGCTGCTGCTCTCCTCACTGTCTCTGCTGCTCTCCGGGCTCTCCGGGACTCCAGCGGGCGCCTGCTGCTCCGTCTGATCCATGTCCGTGGCCTCCTCCTGGGAGCCGCAGGGAACCTCCCTGTCGGCCCGCTCGGCCTCGGTGCACACCTCCGCCTGGGTGCTGCTGGACGGCTCTGCGGGGAGACGTATTGACGGGCGTTAGTGCCAGCGCGCTGCGCTTTTCATCTGCAGCAGATCTTATTTCTGAAGGGTTTAAAGGAGCGGGAACAAGCCTGAAATAAGATTCCAGTCCACCCTCCAGGGCCAACAATCTAATCACAGCTGTGATTTGAGATTACGTAACCAAACAAACGGGCGTGTGTGAGGCCACACTTCTCGCTCTGTGTGAGTGTGAGTGTGAGTGTGTGTGTGTCTGTGTGGGGCGTCTAATTCCACCGTCAGCTGCTTTGACAGCCTGTGTGTGTGGTCACGTGACCATCTGACACGCAGAGAGAGCAGATTCTGATCAGCAAATGCTGGAAAGAGAGGAGCGCAACGTGTGATCAACACGCTGCGGGGGCTCAGCTCAATAACCGATTCATCCCACGGCAACTGGGACACATCAATCCCACCACAGACAGGAACCACACCAACGCACCTCCACAGGAGGACAATGATCTGGCCTCACCTTGGTCCTCGGAGGTGAGAGCGCTGGAGGAGGCTTCGCTCTCTTTGCTGTACTCCACCTCCTCCTCCTCGTGAACCATGGCGTCCGCCTCTTTGGAGACGCAGGCGACGTGGGGGGGCCTCAGCGTTTCCGCCTCCTGCTCCTCCTCTTCCTCCTCCTCCTCGTCCTCGTCCTCCTCCTCTTTACTGAACTTGAGTCTCTTCACCTCCTGCTGGTCGGCGTCCATGTCCTCTTCCGCCTCTGCGTGTTTGTTCTTCACCGAGCTTCCCGGGGAATCCTCCGAGGCCGAGACTTCACTGTTGGAGGAGAGAAGACAGCAGCTGCGTCAGGACGAAGCCTTTCTCTCCCTCCTCGGACACGAGAGCAGCTTTTCTCCTCCTCTACCTGGAGTCTTTGCCGTCGTTTTGCTCCGTCTTGAGGTCTTTGTTGTCTGTGCTGTCTGGGAGTCCGTTGGCTGCTAAAGAACTGGCCAGGGAACCTTTTGGTCGGTTGAGGGGTCGAGGAGTTCCAGGACCGTTGACTTTCCTGCAAGCAAACCAACATTTTAGCGTTTGAAACTTCTTTGCCAACATCAGGTGGACGTCTGTGCGCCTACCTCTCTGTGAAAGCAGACGTGTTTCCTGGAAGCATTACACCGTTCATCCTGTTGACAGCATTGCATCCATTCTTCCTGCAAAAATCACAACGCAACCCTTAATCCAGATATTCAAGTTCTCTGAGGACCTCCAGGATGAGCGGCCACTTACTCTGAGGTTGGGTAAACACAGCTGACCACCATCACGTTCTAGGAGGAAACAGAACCAAAATAAGTGACGTCCACAGATAAAAGTATGGGAAAAGGCAACGCCGCCGCCAACGTACTTTTTCCACCCCGCGGAGAAACTTGTCTGTTCCCGTGTAGTTCCTCTTGGGTTCCGTGAGCAGCTCGCACAAGCGTTGGATCGTGAATGGAATTCTACCAAAATGACGGGCAAAAAGAGCCATTTTTAATTCGTGAGAAATACACAAAACTGGCCGAGCGCGTTGTCTTAACAACAGAATCTGAACACAGAGTCCTGCGACCGGTGCAGGTCCCATCAGCTAATTCAACCACCAAGCTGTTTTTCTCCATCCAGAAGGCAGCCATCTGTGACATCCACGGGCATAAATAAGTAAACAAACACTGTTTTGTGCTGCTGTACATGCGCAAAGGCACATTTACAGGCACATGCTGCTACTTTTAGCGAGAACCCACCCATTATAGCCTTTGACAATCTTCAAAATTCGCTCCTTCATGTCTTCAAAGGGAATTGACTCCACGTTGGGGTTGACGGGACCTCTCTGCTCCGGTGCCGAGGCTCGAAAGTCATCCATTACTTTTTCCAATTTGAAGAGGAAGTAGTTTTTGAACTGAGACCACTGAACCCTGAAGGAAAAAAGGTAAACAGAACGAGGATCGATACCGACACAGGACAGCGTAATAAAGGACAAAGTAGTGGGGCTTGTTAAAGGCGTGTCTGGGTTACGGTAACTACGTATTAAAAGCATATCAACAGTAATACAGCTGTGGCAGCTACATAGCTGTAAGTGAATATGTTTGCATGTGTGTAATCTTACATGGTCTCGCCCGTCTTGGCAATGTGACACAGAAATTGCTCCAGCAGAGGACATGTCTCCTTTTTTGCCTTCTTATCAAAGTCTGTTGAGAAAATAAATGCATATATATATATATATATATATATATATATATATATATATATATATATATATATATATACGTTGCAGTGACGGCGTCCTTGTACATAAAAAAGAAGTCATGGTCGATTTCAATGAAACCCACCGTTCTGAGCATTACAGCTGCATTAAAAATAGATGGTTAGGCTATGTCGCATAAATGCATTTTTATATAAGGGGAATGTCTGTAAATTACTCCACACTTTAACCAAATTAACGGAAGCGTTAAAACAGATCACTTATGACAAAAACCCTTAAATGTAAGCTTCTGACACAAGAAATGCAGTGCTAAATTTCTAATAAGGTTGCTTTCTATTTCGCTCAACCTAGCTTAGCTCAAGTTTAGCGCACTAGCATGTTAACTTAGCCCTAAAAGCACAACCCGTAATGTTAGTTTTAGTCTACAAATAGCCGGTGGCACTAGTCATTTACTATTAAGTCAATAGTATGTACCAATAGATGGTTAAATACTAATCGAACCGAGTGACTTTGAGGATCTTAAGCTTCCTTCTCGGCTAAGAAATTGGACTACGAACCATTTCCGTGAAACCGCTAACAACGTCAGTGACTGCTAGCCGGAATAGCAACAAGCTAGCGGCATTAGCCTGGAAGCTGCTTTTATGCTTATTTATCAATAATAACTAAGCCGAGGAAGCTTCAGCGCACCATACAGTGTCACTGAATAAAAATACCGTCGAAGCGGACTGGAATTACCTCTGAGCGCCTCTTGTAGCGAATCAATTTCCATCACGTCGTTGCCCTCAATCAGCCGTGTGGACGTAAAAAGGCAAAGTGGCCGTGCTAACTGCTAAGCTAGGCTCTCACAGGCGGAGAGGAGGGAGCATTTTAATATGGCGCCGTGAGGTCACTGCCTGCTCCACAGCGCACTCATGGAAAAAGCAACACCAGATTTAAAAACAGGTTTCAAAAAGAATAAACATACACTGTAACAATGTTCCATCATTAGATAAACTGGATGAATAGCAACACACCTAAAGTAGCAGACATGAAAACTAAAGTGTGTGATTATTTGACCTTTGGACCTGTGAGACCTGCTGAACACTCATCCGGATTGAATGAGATGACAAACCTGCTTTTTTAAACATTTAACTCTTGATTATTCCATTTTCACAGAGGTCATTTGTATCTTTACTTTCTCCTTGACTCTCCTTTTTCGGTTTCATATTAATTGTACTTTATTTTGGATTCTTGCCTTGTAAAACGATGATTTATGCTGATTTTTCTAATATATTATCATAACTTTTATATCATTATTAAATTACTGATGAAGTTCTCCACTGTGGGTGTTCTTCATTTCACTGAGAATTACTGATTTGTCAGATATGACGCATCATCTGAAACCCCAAAGAATGTAGGAGTATACCTCCATAATTAAATAAATTGTGTATCTCTGTGAAACAAAACATGCACATTTTTCCATTAGTGCTACAAAAGCACCCTTCGGAAACCTCACAAATGACATAAGATCACTTCAGTTAAACGACACGGCATATTTCATTGCATTGATTTATTTAAAAACGCAAAAAGAGTGTGCAGCCATTTTCAGTTTCCAGTCTGAAGGATACATTTGTAACATGGTAAAACCACCTCAGCCACCGCCTCATCACACGTCCCCAACCACGTGTTTGGCCGCCGTGGTAAACGCAGAACACGGGAACATTTACGCCGCACGGCCAAAGTGCGTCACTACCTTTAAACACTAGCACTTTTGGTTTGAATTCACGCTACCTACACACAACCACCCGCTGGTAACATCATTGTCAAAGTGCATTTAGACATTCGTGTTCTAACACTGGACTTCATATTTCCTCTCTAAACACTGTCAGTGGTATTTGGCAACTGCAGGACAGATTTTCAGCTCCTGTCCAGTCAAATATTCACTTTTATATATATATATATATATATATATGTACACAAGTGGTTTGTAAATCCTCCATTTCCCGTAATAAACCTTTCCAAAGTCCAAAGCATTCGATTCCTCAGTTCACGACAGTAACGCTTGAGATGAAGAGCTGATTCTTCCTGATTCCTGACCAAAAATGAAAGCGTTCCTTCCCAACTGGAGCTTTCCGACGTTGCCTGTGCAGGACTCGGAGCTGGAGGGAACTGAAGTCTTCGGAGGCGGACCGCTGCACCTCTGAACGGCCTCCTCGTCCTCAGAACAGCCGCATCGGGGCTCCCTCCCCGTCACTTGTGCAGCCTGAGGTGTCGCACCACCTTCTCCTCGAAAACCTTCCTCAGAGTCTTTTCTATCTGCTTGAGGAAGACCTGAGGGATGCGTCCACACAGGGTGTTGACAGTGTCCAGGAACTTGGACTGGATGGGGTAGAAGAGCGAGTGGAACATGTTGTCCTCGAAGGGAAACTGCAGGAGGAGGAACAGAGGCGCTGCTTCAGGTCGGAATCGGACCCGTCTCGGGCTGGCGCGCCGCCGCGGAGGCCGCTTACCTCGCGTATGGCGTCGTAGACCACTTTGAACGCCGGCTGCTTGTCGTCGTGATACACGCCGCGGTTGCCGTGGAGGATGGACACGCCGTCCTTCTCCGCCCCCTGACAGTTGCTC
Organism: Arothron firmamentum; assembly: GCA_016586285.1. NCBI lineage: Eukaryota > Metazoa > Chordata > Actinopteri > Tetraodontiformes > Tetraodontidae > Arothron > Arothron firmamentum. Next base: position 32,681 of record BJFM01002687.1, read on the forward strand.
CCGTACATGCAGTGATCGGGCCTGTAGTTCCACTGGCAGGGGAAGATGAAGAGACACTCTGGAGGTGGAACACACACACACACACACACACACACGTACCTCACCGTTACCACCCAATGAAGAGCCCCCTCTGGGAACATCTGGATATAAATAGTCTCCTGGTTGCAGCAGGAGGGACGAGGGCGGAGCTAAGAGTACCTGGGTTGTCGTGGAATATGATGTTGAGGAGGTCCTGGTCCCCCCAGGTGATGTGGTTCTTGTACTTCTGGTAAAGTGGGTGCAGCAGATCCTCCCAGGCCAGGCGAGCGGGGATCATGCTGTTCTGAAAGAGCAACGTTGCTTAGCTGCGCCGGCGCTCATCAAAACCACACCATCAAAGCAGCATTTGCATTTTTCAGCTCCGGGCCGCAATCAGCCGACGGGCTCAGGAGGCGGAGGGCTGCTAAATCCGGTTCTGAGGGCGGCGGCCTGAGACGCGGCCGAGGCAATCAGAGGAGCTCAATCAGCGCCTGGGAGGCGCCTCAGAACAGCAAAGCTCACGCCACACATCAAAGGGGCCCGGTGCGGGCCGACCTTACTTTGAACGCGGTGCTCCGGATCCGGGTGAGATTCATCAGCATCACGCCGGAGTTGACCCCCGTGACGCCGTAGAAAGGGTGGCGCGCGAAGCGGCTGTACCATCCGATCTTCGGGACCTCGTGCTCCGGGGCCATCGCCGCCAGCTGGGTGCTGTTGAAGGACTTGAAGAGGCTCCAGATGTCGTCCATGGGCCGCAGGAAGAGCACGTCCGTGTCGACGTAGAGCAGAGAGTCCACGTCCTTCAGGATGACCTTGGAAGACACATGGTTTCATGAGCTGATGAAGCCAGAGCTCCTAGCATCGCGGCCTGCGTGACATGGGTCTTTCAACTTTTTGTTCCCCTTTGATGTCTGCTATGATGCTTTGATCTTAAAAGAAAAGAAAATCCACCAAATACGAACACAGTCTTCACTTGGAAAACGCTTATTTCACAAGAAGGAACACTGCAAGGTAAGATGTTTGAACCATTCATTCAGAAAACTCGAGTTTCACCTCAGTCAAGAAAAAAAGTGTCTTTATTTAAGATCATGTCAAAAGGGGACACGGTTGAAACGGCGGAAGAGATGCTGCAGAAGGAGAGAGAGCAGCTGAAGAAGGAAACGGAGCAGCTGAAAGTGGAGAAACGAGAGCTGCAGACCTCCGCAGACAAGTGGAAGCAGGAGTTCAGCCGGCTCAAGGAGCTCCTGGAGGATAAAGAGCAGCTGGTCTGCAGGGCCCTGAAGCACGTTCGAGAGAGCAAACACCAGGCTGTGCTGCATGAAGAAGAGCTCCGCAAACGGGCGGCCCAGGCAGAAGAGAGCCACCGGGAGGAGCTGCTGGAGAAAGAGGAGAGCTTCAGAAAGCAGCTCCAGGACAAGCACGACATGTGGAGGTGGGAGTTATCTGAGATGGAGGACAAGCTTAGGAAGCAGTTGGCTGAAGAGGAGGAGAAGTTCCACAGCGAGCTGCTTCAGCACGAAGAACTGATGAAGCAGAAGCTCTCGGACGAAGATGAGATCTTTCAGAAGCTGCTGGCTGAGGTCTGTCACCACTGGGAGACCAGCGCTCAAAGCTGGGCTGAGAAACAGAAGGAACTGGGAGAGATGATCCAGAGGAATAACAACACCTGGAAGCAAATGGAAACCGAGTATGAGGAGGAGATCCAGAAGCTGAGGGAGAAAATCCTGCAGCTGCAGGGGCATTTTCAACCAAAATGCTCCTAACTGAAATCTAAGACATGAAGGAGAGCTTCTGGAGGTGAACCATCTGGAACGACCAGCTCCAGAACCTGCTCCTCCAAACCTTCTTTAAATGAACAGAACTGCATCAAACCCAGCTCCACTTCCTGTCCTCATGCCCTTTAAAAATAAAAGCACATGTAAAGATCATTTGAATTCTTTCTTCAACAACCTCAAACTGAACACACACACACACACACACACACACACACACACACACACACACACACACACACACACACAAAGATATTTTGGAATGAATAATGGCATAAATCTGTTGGCCAGCTGTTAGTTTAACTCACACATTCTCATGTTAACATAGCATTACTGTTCCAAAAATATACTTATTCTGAATTTATCTCCTTTTTCTTCCAAGATTTCCAGTTAAATATAAATATACCATGACGAAGGTGCTCAGTGTGAAGAAAAAAACAAAGAGATGGGCCAACTTTTGACTTTGAGTGTCTGCTCAGGAGAACACGACGACTTTCAAGCTGGAGATAATTGCTTCCCGCTTCCTCTGATGGATTATACCGTCAGTGCTCGACAGAAAAAAATTACCAGGCCAGTCTGGCTGAGATAAGATTTGTCCATCATCAGCCAGACTTCAGGGACGCTTAGAGAACTTAAGAGCCTTCCCAGCATGCAACGGTGGAAGACGAGCAGGAGGGATCCTAAAGTGAAAGCGAAACCTCCGCGGAGCAGACGTTAGTGATGGGATGTCAAGCGTGCGTGTCATGCTTCGGTCCTGAGGCCGGGCGTTGGCAAACCAACGACACAGCACAACCTGAAAGATGCTTTCCGGGCCATCATGACTAGCTGTCTCAGTGTTTTATGGCGTCAATAAACATCCGTGGAAAAAGACAATCAATAAAAGGGGAAGGCTGACTGAATGAGATTACAGACGCGTGTCCCCGGAGACGGCTCCTGTCCCGTGAAAATGTCTGCCATGCGCGCAAAATCATCGATGCAGCGCGTAAACGCTGCAGCCTTACAGGGAGGAAGAGCCTCTGAGCAGCGCAGGGCTTGAAGAGCTTCTTCCACTCTTCTGCGTCCCCCACGGAGAAGGTGATGGGGTAGATGTTGTACTGGAACCTGGCTGCGATGAAGCGAGGCCACCGATCCAGCTGGAAGCAAAGGAACACAGGAGAGGAGACTGTTGTTTCCACAGCTGTAGCATGAAACCCAAACCAACACCGTCCGCATCAGCACCAGCTCCAGCTCCAGCTCTTTGCTGGTCCTCCAGGATCTGGGGTCCATGCTCTTCAGGTCGCGCACCACTGAGTCACACGCTCACATCGAGAGGCAATTTAAAATCAACCTGAAGAGCATGTATTTGTATGTATTTAATTTTTAAAAAAAACTGTTTTTTTTTTAAATTGTGACTAATAAATCACATTATTGGGTGTATCAGAGGCTAGAAACATCGGATTTGGATTGGAAAGTGCGTTGGCATGAATCGGAAGCCTCCTTTTTAAAGATGACTTTGGCCTGATAAGAGTGGAAAAAATGGGCGGTCTTGGTTATATATTCTGTCTGAGGATTGAGATAAAAGGATTATATATGTGTACAGCGGTGAGAGGCAAGAACCGTTCTGGTCCCGCGATCATCCATCAGGGAGGGAGAAAGCCTTACCCTTTCTGTAAACTGGGGCGCCAAAGGGTCCTCGGCAAAGATGTGAAAGGTGATCCTCTTCAGGCTGAAGAGGAGGGCTGATTTGATCATGGTGAGGGTCTCCTCCAGCCGGTTCCCACAGGCCACCACCGCCAGGTGCATGACCTGTGCAGGCCGCCGGCGCCGGCCCGCGGGTCGAGCCGCATTGCTGAACAGACGGGGGGAGGGGAGAGAGATTTTTAACACGCGAAATTAAAAAATAAAATAAAATAAGAAGGGAAAAAAAGCAGCCTTTTCGTTTTAATACTTTCAAATATGTGCCTGGGCGAGTGGAGGAGGTTTGGATCTGCTGACGGAACCCTTTTCTCTGATTCATCCTGAGTAAATCGCTGTGTGTGCTGCAGTCTGGAGAACAGAGCGTTCTCAACAGACCGCCTTATCTCTACTTAATAATTTGAGCGTGAAACCCTCCGTGACTTGGAAATGTTGGAAAAGAAGGCCTTTTATCTGAGGTCATGACATCATCCAGCCATCCAACACATGCATGCTCACACCCACACACACCCCCCCCCACACACACACACACACGCTGTTTGGGTAAACACAAATGTGGGTGAAAGCTGTGCTGCGATAGGAAGACAAAGCCAGTAAAGGCTGCTGGGATTTCCTCTCGGTCTGCCATTAAAAGGGTGAGAAGAGGAGAGTGAAAAGTGACAGGCCAGCCGTCGAGCTTGACACTTCGTTTTCTGCATGGCTGAGGGACGGTGATGAGGCGCAGATTAGGATGAATGAGAAGGCGCCGACAAATCTGTCTGCCGCGCTTCCAAAGCTGGCGCTCCGTCAGGGTCGCTTCACACATATTTCCCATATTCCTGCAGAAAATGTACCCCCATCACTCCCACCTGGCTGTAATTACCACACTCAGTCAGACAGAAATGAACGCTCTCGCAGCCATTTCTGCATGCTGTCTGGTGCCGAGCCAACTCAGACGGGCGACAGCTCGCATCGGGGCGCGTTTTCCCACATCTGGAACCAGTCAGGGAAGCAGAGAAGAATTCATTCCTGCTGCACATAAGAGGAGCCCTCTGCCTACAAAGCAGGGAAGTCATCCTTTAAATCATCTTAAAAGAGAGCAAAGCTGCACCATCCATGACAATGTCAAAGGAGGAAGAAGAGAAAAAAAAAAGAAGGTAAACCTTGACGATGCTGAATTAACCAGCACCTAACTGGGTTACCGCTTGCATCCAATTTGCTTCGGCCTTTGTGGTTATGAAAATGAACATGTTCCCATGATGCTGCTCTTCTATAGCTGGCAGAACAGAGGTCTGCTCGTTAGCTATGAAACCATACATGCGCAGGGCAATTAACCACACAGATGATGAAATACGCGGAGAAAAAGAAGCAACTGAATAAAAATATCAACGAGCTGCAATTACAGCTTCCTGGCTTTAATTTGCATCAGGATGAATAAAACTAAATATTCATTATTGCACGGCTAAAGACAAGAATATTCCTCCCACGCTACCATTACTGTTGGGTGTATAAGTCACAGAGCGAGTGTCTTGCTCTCACCATGGGTCTTTTTCATTTAAGAATTCTGGATGTATTTTTATTTTTTTTAGCCAACAAAAGTAGTCATCACCTTTGTTCTTGCAGTAAAATCTGCACTAGACTAGCCTCAGTGCTGCCTTTGAGTTGTGTGACTTCTTTTTCAAAGCTTTTATGAGTCATTCTTTAATCATCTAGAGCGTCTGCCAGTCTAGGAGGGACGGAACGTCCTCCTGAACAGGAAACCCTCAACACGGCCAGGCGAGAATCCGCTTTTACAGCAAAACCATCCAAACAGAAACGTCTTTATCGCACAAGCCTGCCCGCGTAGAGCATCGGCAATCATCTCATTCTGCAATCAGGAGGTTTCATGGAACCTAAAACAGCCGACCGAGGAGTTACGGCTGCAGCTTCTGCTTCTGAAACGTGCACAGAAGGTAATAAAGAGATTAGCGCGAGCAGCTGTGATGCTTTCCTGCAAGGATTCACAGACTCGATGTTGACAGGTGAGCATAAACTCACACTGTTCTATCAACCAGGGTTTTGTTTAATGCATCAAACAAGCAGAAGAGAGACAGAGCACAAAGTGTTAAAATGACTTCAGCACAGTTAAAAATACTTTTTCCCTCAGTTGATCATCTGAAACTGACTTCATAGCGTGTGGCGGATACAGGTGCGGAGCTTCTTCCTATTTTTGGCCACAGGAAGTGGTGTGATGTGTCTGGAGGAAGTGATATGATTGAAGCAAAACAGAGATGTTTGTCTCTGAGGCGTGCCGCGTGGAAAAGCAGCCAGGTTTACGGATGAAAGCAGCTCACACACACACACACCTCCAGCGGCCTCCATCGTTTCTGACATGAGCGGCGTGTTCACCCTCCTCACGTCGACGCTCGCATCCACAAACTCTGTATTTCCATTAAATTCCAGCAGTTGAGAGAGAGTGTGTGTGTGTGTGTGTTTAACATCCACCCGTGACCTCGTCTGCACCATCCCTCTTATCAGCGCCGTGCACACGCAGGCAGGAGCATGCCTTCTGGGAGGACGCGAAGGTCCTTTCACAAAGTAGCGCCTTGATGGCTTTTATCTGCGTCCCAAACCTCAGGCCGGGATTTGCAGTGGAATATATATTACTGCCAGGCGGCCGAGCGGGTATCTCCAAAAACACACGGTGACCACGATGGCTTCGCTGGCGCTCCGGGCAGAAGGAAGAGCGAGGGAGGCGAGCGGGCGAAATTACAAAACTGGCAGACGGATGAAGCGCAGAAATAGCAACGGACAAAGTCCCTGTCTGAATCTGAGAGATTGTAAAGGAGGGCGAGATTTTCTGCGACGCAAAAATCAACAAAGAAATCTGAAAGGCTTTTAGAGCCCCAGCAGCTTGTGATGGATGGAAAGGTCCTCATCATTTTGTGCATTGTTCTGCCATGTTTAGGGAATAATTTAACAGGCAGACCAGTTGGGGTTCGTTTCCGCTGCTCTGCGTGCATAAAGGTCACCTTTCTGAGGTTTGGATTAAAGGACTCATGGGCAGAGGTCAGGATTGCGCTTGAAACTGCCAACATTTTGTGTTAAATCACATCAGACATGCCTCCTGCTCGAAATGGTTGAGCAACCTCGCATTGCAACTGCATGATTCACACACCAATAAAGGGGGGG
>BJFM01002687.1:39316-56142 GCA_016586285.1 Arothron firmamentum
ACTCAATGAGCACAGTCCAGCAGCAGATGTCCTCCACATGCGGGTTGGAAGTGCCTGCTGACAGGTCAGGCTAACGTGGATCCTGTGTCCTTGAGAACATCGTGATGGAGGCATGACAGTGATTCATCTGACACCGTCGGTTTCAAAACTTAGTGACGGATGTAAAAGGCACAAACATCACGGATGCGCTTTTGTGCATGTATGCAAATGGTCGCAGGCGCAGTGGGAACGGGCTTCACCGAGTCTGCAAAGGCTTCGACGGGAGACAAATAACAGCAACTCACCCTTTGGCGTCGCCCCCTCGGCTCGACGCCTTCACCTCCTTGCGTCTTTTCGGGCGCTCCTCCGTGCCCAAGACGACCCCGCCGGATGGTTTCTTGGAAAACTTTGCAGTAACATCGCGTCCGCTCGCTGAGGGCGACGGCGAGGAGTTCCCGACCTCCTCCTTCGCCTCCCCAGCAACTTGTTTCGGCAGCCGATCTTCTGCGCCGTTGCCCCCCCAAAAGTACAAGAGTAAGAAAAGTCCGAAACACACGGCGATCACGGCTACTTTGCCGTGGATCCGCATGGCGAGAGCGACTTGTTACAGTTGGGACCGGTAGGCGGGACCCCACTCATGGCTGCGGGTCAGACAAAACGGCCCGAGTTGACATTTTCTTACCGCTCCCTGCTCGCATTTTTCTGCAGATGATGATGGAGCGCAGAGGAGCTTCACCGTCCATGGAGGACACACGGCGGGGGCGTGGCCTCTGCAAGCCTACCGTAACACCCGCCGTATCTGCGCGATTGGAGACTATAACCTGTTATAGGAGTCTATTAAATAGTCGTTATTCTCCAGGATTTTACAGTTTTTTTGCTCACTTTATTCTCAAACTTCCCTGTCTGATGTTTGCCTAAACCACTAAATCTATTTGCATAATATAATGGTTGTCAAACAAATGAATTTTGCCTGTAGAAAGCAGAAGGAATATATTATTGTCATGTTTTAAACGGCTAGGTACACAGTGTTCAGATTTCACCGTCTTGACTGCTTCAAGTCCTGAATCCTGAAAGAAAATAGTTTGGCAATGCTGTTCGATTATCTCTAAGGACCATAACCCTTAGTTTTTAATAAAATTAATCCATTCTCCGTCAAATTGTTAAATCCGATGTCACCGAACGCCTCTATGAGCAACAAAGATTCTACTTCCGCTTTGCATCGGTAATTACGGTAAACATGGACGCCCCGTGTTGGAGCTGCGAGTCAAAGCTGGGGGAAACTGTCTGACTCGGTGAGTGTGTTGACCTTAATTATTTCCCAAACATGATGTGTGTGACGTTATGTTACCAGTCCGAATGCACCGAACTAACTGGGATTTCAATCCGGGCCCGTTGTCAACTTGTATCGCTACCGTCATGTCTCAGCCGAAACACGAGGATGGAGCACCCGTGTTAGCTGGCTGGCTAACAGCTAACGAACCAAAACACGAAACTTTCAGTAAAACTACTCACATCAACAGGAACACCGATCATCCCAATATAACCTCTCCTTATAGATTGCCGATGAATGTTTTTATTTTTTTATTGTAGCCATTCATAGGCGGAGAACATCTAGACTAATAATATAGACGTTATTACTATGTAAATCTCTTAAATGCATGCATGCTAATCCTACAACGTCCGACAACAACATTTCATCGTAGGAATGAGATGAGTTCCCACATTTCTGATTGCAAAGAGGGCTTAAAGGTTTCATTTTGGTAAATGAAGTTAAAATGTAATTTAGCACCCCAAAAGATATTGCATACAAGCGAATGTTGACTCAAATTAGTGCTAGGTGTTGAATCGAAATACAGTTAGAAAGGTGGGTTAGCTTGTAGCGGGCTGTGTTGACAGTTGTGGCTGTCAGTAAAAAAATAAAATAAATAACAACAACAAACACGTGGGCTGCTGCTGCAGAGACAACAGAACTGCAAGATTGAATAATTCATCCACAAGGTGGCACGCTGTGGTCGGATAGGACGTTATTCAGGCTCCCAGCTCCAAAGATCGGGTTGAATGCAGCCGCACATGCACTGTTATAAGCTCACCAGCCTCCCTGTTATTGTAGGTTTTGTACATCATCATCCTCATCATCATCATGATAACTCCTGCGTTTGAGCTGAGCCAGGATCCAGAGTACCTGGTCATCACCATCCGTGCCCCCTACACCCGAACGTCAGAGTTTGACCTTTACATCGATGGAACTGACTTCAAGTTCTACGCCAAACCGTACTTTCTCAGGTGAGTTGACTGGGATGATGATATAAAATCACAGTGTTTTTTTAATTCTTACCATTCTTGCTAACTATCGTCATCATCTGTTTTTAGGTTAACACTTCCAGGGAGAATAGTTGAGGATGGAAGAGAAAGGGCCAATTTCAGCATTGATGACGGTAGGCCAATATTTACTCTTAGAAGCATACTTTATCCTTGTCTTTTATAATAATGGAATTTTGAATGAATATTGCTGTTTTAGGCAGATTTGATGAGTTTTTTTCTCAGCAGTGTCGTAAGCTGTGACTTCCAGTTGCGCAATCATAGCAATAAAACGGGCATCTGCCGCATTAAGTGGAGTCTAAAGGGTGCAAAGATGTGACTATAAACAGTGATATAAAGTTCAGAGTCACTCCAGCTGCAGCTTCCCTCCTGCTCGTTTGATGGTGCAGTTTTACAGGTTGCTGTAAAGTTCTTGATGACGTCTACAACGTGACCGTGAACCTCTCCAGTAAAAACAAACACTGGAAAAGACACCCTGGTATCTTCTTTAAAATTATTTGCTGTTTGTCATTTCATGGCTCAGAGACAAGAAAAAGTAGTTGTATGTTTTAGTTTTTTTCTTTTCCACAAAGTGTTCTAACCTGTTTTTTCCCCCTCTGGCATTTGTTGAATGTGATGACATTTATCACTGAAAGGGGAGAGCAGTTTTCTCACATATTGACACAGGTGTTTTCTACAAGTTATATCCTGAAATACTGAAGATATCCTGACTTTCTTTGACCCGCTGGAGCGGGCTTGTAAACACAGAGGAAGTGTGAGGTTTGGATAAAAACTGTGGACATTTTCTTGATTACATGAACCCCAGACTAGAGGGTTCAGACCTAAATAGATCATCTTTGTAGCCGGGTTACACCTGCCTCATCAGGTGTTGTGAAGTCATGCAATATTAACAGACTCGGGAATTGTAGGAAATGCATGTAATATAATTAGATTGTTCCAGGCGGTTGCAAACCACTCTTATAATGATGGTGTCAGAGGAAATTGTTGCCTCAGTTGTATGCTTTTCCTTGACTTTATTTTCTTCCCTTTAGATGATTACATACTAAACGGCAGGGTTGCGTCTGCGGCACTCCTCCCTCTGTGATACCGAGACTGGCTGGTTAGCTGTGTGAAGCGGCGCTTTAGGTTGCTCCTGTGTCCGTTAGAAACAGTTTGTGGAAGTAGTTTAAAACCTGAGCCTTGACAAAGTGGCTAAAGCTGGAGATTAGAGATGGGATGGGATCAGAAAATATTACAACAGAACAATTACAGAGAGAGAATGGTCACTTTGCACAATAGCAGTGATGGGTATGGCTGTTCCCTCTGGCGTGGTTAGCGTAGCTGTCATTGACTGATCCCTGGAGCATCCTCAGTCAGTCAGTGCTCGGTTCGTCATGTTCAGAGGGCAAATAGAGCCGTCTGTAATGTCATAATGAGCCTTCAGACTGTCATGACTGTCATGTCGGCGGCTCTTTTTAAAGGGAAGAAGATCAGACAGGCGAGTGAAACGACTGACGGACTGCTGTCATCGATGCCGTTCGGTCTGTGTCAGGGGTCCGCCGACGACATCCTGTTGCGTGTAATGAGTTGGAACGAAGTTGTCTTTAAAAGGCATCTGCCTGGTGGACTGTGACACCACGGCCCTGTCTGTCCACACGGCCCCGTTTAACACGCTGCGAGCAAATAAGCCCGGAACATCTGCTAATAAAGCAACGCTAACGACTGGCCTTGTTTGCGCTTATAATGAGCCATCATTAAGATCCAGCTCCTCCGTTCTGCACCCCCGCCGTTAGTGCTGTCTCTCACAAGTAAGCTTTGACGCTCGGGTGCACTGAAACTTTATGAGGGCTGTGAAAACAAAATCTGTTCCTCTGATCGAGGGATGAGGCAGGAGGGCTGCGCAGAAGAGTGTTTACTTTAAAATCATGCCTCAGTTCAGATGCTATCGACTTCCAGGTCTCTTCACGCTTCGAGTCCCCAAAGAAACAGCTGGAGAACACTTTGACGGGCTTCAGATGCTAACGAGTTTACTGGCCCCGAAAGGCTCCCGTTCTGCAAAACCACTGGTTGAGGAACTGAACACAGGCGAGTCAGGAGTCTCTGTCCTCCAACCACAGCAGATCAGTGGATGCACATTTGGTGCTGTGATATTCTTTGAGGTAACATCTTATTGTTTCTAAAGGAAGCAGCGAAAGAACGGAAGATGAGGAAGATGACGACGAGGAAGAATTTGACTGGCAGGTGGAGCAGGAAGTTTATAAGGAGAACTCGGAGGAGGAGCTGAGTGCTATGCAGACCTACGGCTTTGGCAACAGGAGGTCTGGAGTGTTTGCAAGGCTACAGGTGAGACTGCGGAGACCTCCTCCTCCGCTTCTTTGTCTTTCCGGTGTTGTGGGAAGGCGGCTGAGGTTCTTGGATCGTCCTAACAGGAGGAACTGAGCGAGGTGACCGACGTGAAGAACCCGGAGCAAACGACAGCAGCAGAGAGGAGGGAGGCCCGGCTGGAGGCAGAAGCTTCGGCTTTTTCTGCTGATCATTATCTGTGAGTCGGGCTGGATGCGTAAACGCGGCTGCGCTGGCTCCCCTCTGCACCCGCAGCTGACTGTCAGCCTCTCATCACAGGGCTGATTTGTTTGAGGATGATGAGATTAAAGGACTGCTGAAGTTTGTTCCATGGTGGGCAAAGCTGGGTCCCTCTGCAGAGCAGCCTGGAGATGCTGGTGAGCTGCACTTTTCCCTTCATGATCATTAGAGCAAAGTTGTTTTTAACGCTCTAAAAGAAGCTGAAAGATAAGGAAATACGTTCGTTTGCTGTCTTTTTAATTGAATGCACAGTAAATCACTGCAGAGGTGCGTCGTCGATCATTTTCAGCATCCCCGGTTGTGCAGCATTTACTGATTGATATTGACTGGAAGTTCTGTAAACCCAGTGCTCCACACAGAATTTATTGGTTGTGACTTGTGCCTGCGAGGCACTGACATTGTTCTCTGACTATGTATGAATCCCCAAAGGACAGATGAGTGTTTTTCCCTGCCCTCTGCTCGGGGAAGGTCGGCTGGTGAGCGTCTCCCTCCCAGAGAGCCCGGAGGCCCTTCAGCAGGAAGACACTTGCCATTATGAGAGGTTAAACTTGGCCCTTCCCTAATCACTCTCTCTGCTGCCTGCTGACCAACTTAAACATCCGCCGAGAATATCACGGCTCAAACACAATATTTATATCTCCTTTTATTCCCCCCTCCGCTGCCTACCCCGGGTCTGCCTCTCCACGTCGCCTCTTATCCATTTCAAATCGACGACTCATTTACTTCAATTGAGACGCGCGGCTGCTGCTCGGCTGCAGCCTCTCAGCTTCATTTCAGAATCCAGCATTCCACCGAGGAGCGTTAGCTTGTGAAGTGTCAGCAACGAGAGATATTTAATCACGCCATCCGGCTCCTCTTAACATCCTGCTAATTCCAGCCTTTCCGCTGCTCATAAGTACTTGTCTATTCATGTAGCTCATGTTTAGTGTATTGGTGTCATGCTCTTGAGAGGGGATTTAGATTAAACTGATAGCATTACAGCAGGAGGGGGTGCGTACACAATAGCAAACGGGCCCAATGGCTGATAAGCAGGCATCAGCCTTCGATGCAAAGACCATTAGTTTAGCCCCCGAGTGAACATTAGGGCTCCCCGTGGCTCTGCAGCCTCCCTCACCTCATTTTGCATTCTGAGACAGAGCGGCTCAGTCAGGAGCCCAGCCGCAGATAAATGGGCCAAATTAGAGTTAATGGCTTGATTGACAGGTCCAGCAGACTTAGCCGCGGCTGAGTGTGACGAACGGCCTTCGGTCAGGAGGTTTAAGCAGCTTTGCCATCCAAATCTTGAGCGCACGCTCGTGGTTTTCACCGTTTGGCATGGAATCAGAATGGCAGCTTCGGCTGCTTGGGGTTGCCTTTTAGACCTCCGCCCTCCTCCCGTAACTGCTGCGCAGTCTGACATACGTCTGACAGATGCGTGTGGACGCGAGTGGCTTGGTTGGTGGTGTCCTGGCAGGCCGCAGCTGTCCACCGGAGCCTTGGATTCCCAGTCTGATGGTGCTGAGTGCCCCTGAAGGCTGGGTGCCTCTTTACCTGTCACACGTTGTTATGGCTGGGTTTGGAAATCTGACCTTGGCCTCAGTTAGCAAAACCCCCAGTCCCAGGTTTGTATTTTGAAGCTGTGGCATGAAATGTTTGTGTGTGTGTGTGTGTGTGCGTGGACGCAAAAACAATCTGTCTGCTTTTCTGGATTCTTTGTCAACATCCTACAGTTGTTTGTGGGTTTTTTTTTCCACGTTCAACAGTCTTTGAGGCCAGCGTACAGTACGCCATCAGGCCATCTGGGCCCGGAGAGCCAGGCTGCCGTTCCAACTGGACAAATTAGGTCAGAAATTAATTTGCCATCAGCTGAAACGTTCATGTGCCAATGCCCATTAGAACCGCCTGGTTTCATGGAGCAGATAAATGAACGTGGTGGGCGAGTAAATCCTCGGTAGGCTGACTGCAAATCCACGTTCCAGAAAACCAGAGAGTGTGCAGGTCGGGTGCACATAAGTCCTTTTGTGTGTGTGTGTGTGTGTGTGTTTTTAGGGAGGTCTGCAGGGAGTTAAGTCCTGATGTAATGCACCAGGAATCTCCTCCATAGCGCTCCGTTCCTTCAATGCAGGAGAGAGCTGTCCGGACTCTTCCGTGTGTCTGTGCGTGTTGATGCATGGACTGTATATGCATGTAGATTGTGGAGAGAAATGGTGTTTTTGCACAGCTAATAACAGCCGTTTGTTCACGTGACGTGCTGCGTGCAGGGAATCCCCTCCGCTGGTGCAGAAAGAGGGGAGGTCTGGTACACAATGTTCCTGGAGACATTTGTGTACATATGACCCCTTAAGTGGGATTGATGGGTTTCTGTGCATCTCCGCTAAGTTGAAACAGCCACTGAGGAGAAGGAATCATGGGAGTTTTGAGCTAGTTTCACATGACAGAGATCTGTGTTTTCTTAACGCAGAGTTGTTGAGCAGGCAAATGAGTTTACCTTTGATTTGCTTTATTCGATTCACTGGTTTTGCTGGTTGGGCTGGTTTTGCTTCTTGTCCTCATGTTCTGCTCAGCCAGGCACAGTTTGCCCTTGGCTCTTTACGTTTAATTCCCTCATTACTCTTTACTTTCCTCTCAGCAGAACTTACTCGGCTGTTTTACATTAACGGGAATTTTCTAGAATTGTTTCAGCTACACTAATTAATTTTCCCACGTTGTTCCGAAGCGTTAGCGTTTGGAGGGCTTAACCGCGACGTGGAAAAGCCACGTGCAAGCAGAGAAAAGCCTCGTTACCAGCACTCCGTCTGTCTTTTCTGTCCCATGTGTCTGTGCAGCTGTGGCATTCACCGATGAGGAGAAGGAACAGCTGCGGAAGTTCAACAACCGCTCCTACCTGCTGGACAAGGCGGCCCGTTACCACGCGTGGCTGAGCCTGCTGGACATCCTGCTGGCTTACTGCTATGAAGTGCGCTCAACAGAGGGAGAGCACACTGTGAGTGACTGCATGTGTAAAGAGGAAGCACCTCTGAGCAGCACTTAGCCATGGATGACAAAGCTGTCGGCCTCAAATCCTTCACCCCTCCTTCCATTTCATTCAAAGCTTTAAGAGATTACCAGCAGATCTGAGAGCTCAGTTCAAACCGCGGTTAGTTAGCTGTGGAAAGACAAGGTGAGCAAGGCAGAGATGACTGTCAAAAACACTCCCAACAATGTGTGAAGGAAGACTGGAGGGTAATTGATGCCGCAGAATCTTGAATGAAACTGGAATTTTTCATTTCTGGGGGATTTGGCTGCCGCCGCCTCAGAGGGAAACATAATTGATCTCACCTCTCTTGAATGGGACGATAAATGGTCCTTTTCCACTCTGCAGGTAGAGTCTCCCTGGACCATTAGAAAGCTCAGCGGGACTCTTTCTTGGCTGGAGGTGAGTCACCGTCGCACAAATAAGAAGACTGCTGTATGATTGCTAAGATGCTATACACAATAATTACAGTAGCTCTGCTAAAAGAAACAAATAGAAAACTATGGCAGGCAAGAGTGACTGATGGAAATGGTACTTTTTCGAAGAATTAAGAGGTTAATACAGCAGCTCAGCTCCTCTCCTGTTATTTTAAACTTCTCTCTGCTGGCGGCTCTGCAGCTGTGGAACACATTTGTGCACGTTCGTGACGAATGTTGTGTGAATGCACAACATTCGGTTGCATTCACGGTTCGGGTTGTTGCTGGATTTCCAGGAAGCCACCTCGCTGATGCCGCCTCTAAATCAAAGCTTCTGTGTTCTCGCCGCGTTCACTCCTGCTAGCCTCAGCGTCGGCGGCAGGGAAGTTGTCGATCGGATCGATTGGACGCGGCTTATTAACCGACAAGAGACAGCGGTAGCAGGTGTTGCTAATTCAGCCTGCGTGCACGTGCGCACAACCTGCCAGCAGCTCGACTGCGCGCCTGTGTGCGACACTGCGCCCTCACGCCGTCGGTGGACGAATTGTCGATTGTTTTGGCTTCAGAGTGGGCTCCGTTGGCGCTTTGCTCGTCAGGTAAGCACGCTTCCTCGACACGCTACAACAGCAGGAGAGGTGAAGCTCCGCCTCCTCCTGGGGCTGACGACGCCTGTTGTGACAGACAGATGACAGTTTGTCAGCCTGACTTGAGTTTGCAGCATCTACCGCTCGCTTCAGGTGCGAACAGGTGACGGTTTGTTTTGACGAGTTTAAAGATAAGAGTGATCCAGTGTTCTGAGGAGGCGTCATCGCCGAGCTGTGTCAGTGTTAGTGTCCGTGCGCAAGACGAATAGCAGCAAAGGCTCGACGTTCAAATGAAAAACGTTTGTTGTTCTCATGATGTTCAGCCTCTGTGAAGGTCAGATTTTGCGAACAGCGTCTTTCTCTGGAGGCGGGACTGAAGGACAGGATGGAATTGCTTGAAATTGTATTTGTTTTGTTTCTTAAACGTGTCTCCATTCTTAAAGCCTCAGATCTGCTGGGATGTTGGAGGTTGATGTTTCCAGTTGTTGGTCCAGATGATGTTGGGCTCCCGCCCCACCAGATGCTGAGGAAAAGGCGTCTTCTCACTTTCCTGAGGTGGTTGTTGCTGGGTTAGGGCGGGTTAGAGGTTAGGGACAGGGTTAGCCTTAGGGTTAGGGGTTAGGATTGGGGCGGTTGGGGTTAGGGTTAGGTGGATTAAAAGCCAGTTTCCTCCTGTCAGTCAGCACCGTCAGCCCTCTCACCGGCAGAGCCGCTCGCTCGCGAACAGCTTATCTGCCTGCCGTCCTCCTCAACAATAGATTCCTCGCCATCTTTGACAGCCAGTGTGTTGCTGCTCTGCTGCCTCTTTATTATGCTGCGGCTGTCTCTCGCCTCACTTATGCCCGCCGTTCTCCTTCCCCCAGCCGCCCTTATCTCGCCGCCATCCCTGTCCTCCCTCCATCTGCTGCGTGTTTACTCGTCCTCGGCTGACTGTGCCGGTGTGCCTGCGCCTCCCCGGCAGCATCAGACCTTATTTACACTCCTGCTAAAGAAGCCTGAGGGAACGCACGATCCCCAATGACACACACTCGCAGATGCGCAGCACTCTTTAACGAGCCACAAAGAAAAGACGAGAAAGAAACATAAAAGAGATATAAAAGTTGCGCTAATGTCTCCAGGCAGTCCATTAGTGCAGCGAAATTCGGAGAACAAAGTGATTAAAGAGAGGCAGCAATTAACCGGCCGGGACTGGAAAGGTGTTAAAGAGTTGTGAAACCTACTCTGCCAGCTCTATAAATGCGGAGTTGTTAGGAGCAATTAGCACGGCAGCCGCCGCAGCGGTGCACGCCAGTCTGAGCCGGCGCTCAGCGCCAGGAGCCAGCCCATCTTTGCATCAGTGGTGCTCCGCGTTCATTGTCTCGGCCTTTTCTAACGTAAAGGAACCTGTGTTTTCTGCAGACCTACGCCTCCTTACCAGACGTTCTCGTCTCATTTGGACGGAGGGTTTTGTGCTACCCACTCTACAGGCACTTTGGCATGGTTTCCGCAGCTATTGCTGACGCAACCAAGATTTTACAATCAGGTGAGTTTCATAAGAACTCCACTCAAACTCACACACACACGCACGCACACACACGCACAAGGAAGTGCTTTTCCACTGCTGGACAAAAGGCAAAGCTCAAATATTGTCCTCAGACCAGGCTGAGTTTGCATGTATAAGACGTGTGAGACAAATGGACAGAACACAGGCTGGCAAAGCCCATGAATGGAGAAACTAAATCCAGCATGGTTTTACCTCCGTTAGGGTGCTATTGTAGAACGGCTCCCTTTGCAACAATAACATTAATTCCCTTCAATAAAACAACAATAGTTTGTCAGCCTTGTTAAATGGAACCTGATCTAATCTCCTCCTGGGTTCTTTATCTTCTGCAAGACTGTTTAGCTGCTAATTGCCTCTAAATGTTTTTTTTTTTTCAATCTCCCCATCATAAATAACAATAAAAAAGATGATTCTCGCACTTCTTTAGTCTGCCAGACGCTTGGTGCAGCAAGCTGCTGACTCGCAGCCAGAATATCAGCCTGTCCTCGCTGTCTTCTTGCAGCGTAGCGCTACAGCTCTGATATTCCTGCAGCTCGGGAGGAGAGAGAGAGAGAGAGGGGCCAAACTGCCACTTTCCTCTGGGACTGAACCGCCAGTGGGGGAACGGGCTCGGCTCGGCGTAATCTTTAAATCAAAATCCCCTACAGACGAGTGCAGTGTAAACACACCCGTGTGTGCGGGAGCAGGATTATACAGCCTGTGATGGTTTTAACATTGGGAAATGACAGCAATTTAAAGGCCCTTTAAGCTGCAGATTAGCAATGCTGCGCCCCATTAAGTCAGGAGATGAGTTGATTAGGGGAAGCGTGGAGCCTCTTTCTGCTGCACACCTTGTTTCTTTTACCTCAGAAACACTCGTTCTGCTGTAATCTGTCCTGTTCCTTCTAAGCCTGGATTGTGTTCCAGGGCTCACTGACGGCTCAAACAGCATCTCTCTTCCTCTGGAAAAAAGGCTTTGTTCTCAAGTGAGCGATAATTATTTGCCGTACTGGACTATACGTTTTTTTTTGGGGGGGGGGGGGGGGGTGTATTTTACAAAATCCAAGACCAAGAACAGACATCTCATCCGGAAAGGCAAGTTATAATAATAACCGTAGAATATAGAATAGCAGGCTGAAGAGGTGTCAGCTATGATAACGTAACACATGCACAGTTATTCAGCTATACAACAGCATAAAGAACATACGTGGGAGGCTGAAAAAGCAGAATTAACATAACAAGCTGGCGACTCCAACAAGCTAGCTACCGGTTAGCAAGTTCACCAAACTCTCCATCTCATTCCACCTCACGGAACCCACTGAATTCTTCATCCTCGGTGAAGATCTTCTGTTGGGGGCATTTGTGTCCTTCTCAGTTGTCTTTAAGTTGATGTTTAAATTCATTTTCAGTGGTACAGGAGTAGCACACACCGGTAGTTGTCACAAGCCCAGAGCCCCTCTGTAGGTAACATTTACTCCTTGGTCACCTCGGTCAGGCTGAATTAACATATTTAAATATATATAAGTCGCAGGAGCAGCCAAAATATAGAAAAAAGGTACGACTTATAGTCCGGAAAATACGCTACCTCGTTTTTTTATTCCAGGATTTCTTTTCATCTAAAAAAAAAACAACCCTCATTATTTGCAAGTGTCTTTCCTTAATGAATTAAACACTAGAGTGCTTTCCTGATGCGTTTCCTCCTAAGTTACACACACACACAAGTCATTTGTCAGAAAGCAGCTAATGGAAACACAGCCTGTGTGTTTGCCTTCACATCCACTTAAATTAAGCAGCTCAAACATTCACGTGTTAGTAAAACAAGCTTATTAAGGGAACGCCCTGGGTGGAGGCCTCCGAGGAAACCTTCCGCAGGGTTAAACATTTGAACAGCTTCTCAAGGAGCTCCTCCACCTGCTTGACTGCAACTGTAAACTGTAAAGTTGGTTGCTGGGCAGAGAGGCGCCGAGGAGGAGGAGGGATCTTCACGCCGCTCTATCCGTCTCGCTGTGAGGACGAGACAAATATAGTCTCCTTTGACTTCTACCTCCCATCGCCGTCTTTTTACGGTTATCTACATTAAAAGTTTGAGATCAGCCCATGTGGCGTGTAGGACAGATTCCCCTATATCCTGTAAATACTGTACGTAGATGCAGAAGTTTGATTTTATTCTTCAAAACACACAGTTTTAAAGATCACAATGCCCCGTTTCTTCAGTCATTTATTATTTTTGCAATATTTTGCCTGCCAAGTCTGTAGAAGATGGAAGGGCACATGATTTCCTGTAAGAAAAGACAGTTTTTTTATTTATTATTTATTAAAGACGCTTCTTGGGGGAATTCCTGGTTTACTTTTAGCAAAGGGGAAACACACAGATTTAGTTTGATTTTGCCCCATCGATGATGAAACCTCACCTTAATAACTCATGAGGTTTTATGAAAGTCACACGTTGTAAAGGATAAATGAAAAACAGTCTGGAAACTTGGCCGTGTTGAAATGATACCAGACATCTTCATCCTTTTATGACTGAATGGGTCGTAAATCCCGTCTGCTCGTACAAAGAGCGCTTATGAGTAAT
The DNA here is from genome assembly GCA_016586285.1 of Arothron firmamentum. Taxonomy (NCBI): domain Eukaryota; kingdom Metazoa; phylum Chordata; class Actinopteri; order Tetraodontiformes; family Tetraodontidae; genus Arothron; species Arothron firmamentum. Next base: position 52,263 of record BJFM01002687.1, read on the forward strand.
TTTCCCTCTGCTGCTTTTGGAAAACCAGAGCTTTATTTTTTCCACAGAAAACAATAAAAGAAAGAAGATCTTTTTGTTTGTCTCCTTCACACCCACCACTGAGTTTGTGCGCGTCTGCAGCTCTGAAAAACAAACCACAGCTTTGGACCGAGCGGCTGCTCTTACCGCCTGATTATCTGCTCTCATTGACACGCCTTGGATTATTGCACATTTTCTAAGCCAAGAACTTAAACCAGAAATAACATCAATGCTTTTTTTTATATATACATCCTTTCAGAGAAGAACCGTTCTCTTGAAGCGTCTTTAAAATCTTTTGAATGTTTTCCTGTGTGCAGAAAGTCGAATCCTGGAGGCGAGTGTGCGTTCGTGATCCAAGTCCTGAATCCGAGAGCAAAGTTCCCTGAACGCAACCCCATGCGTAAATGAGAATCAAATGTTGAAGCTTTTGCTTCTGCGAGCGTGCCGTTTGTTGTGATTGGACTGGAATGTCTGCGGAGGGGGCGAGCAGCGCTGCGTCTATACGTCCGACGGCAGCGGCCCAGCGAGGCGTTCGCTTCGGTCCGAATAATTATTAGAGTTGGCAGATGCGTCTGTGGTCTCGACGTTGCGTCGGCAGCAGCAAACGATGTGGACCGCGAACCCATGTGATCCCTGAGTTTTCGGAGCGGATCCTTCACAGTCCTGGTCCAGAACCTCTAACTCACAGTCGGACTCCAGCATAAGCTGATGGATTTGTGATAAAAACGAGAATTCAGAATTAATCACAGGAAAGATGAGTGTAGATGTGTCCTGATGTACCGTTGCAGAGCGTTTCCCTTTCGTGTTTGCGTTGTTGATGCAAGGAAAGCGTCAGGCCGGCAGGTTCCACCGGCGTGTATTCAAAATCAAACCGTCCTAAAAAACAAAAAAAATCACATTTGTGCCAAAATTAAATTTGCATCATATGCCCGCTCAGAGACAACAGAAACATTTACATGTTAACTGGCAGGAAAATTTAGATTTCACTCTGAGGAGAAAGAAAAGAATGAGTCTTTTTTCTTTCTTTTTTTTGGACAAATACACTCTTGGATTAAATTGTATGGTATAAAACAGACACAACAGCCGAGTGTGCATTCAGAGGATGAGCCAGTGTTCAGGCGGCAGGTAAACAGTCTCCCACAGACTCATCCAGGAGCTTTTGTCTTGATATCCCCACTCTAAACAACCTCTCATTTTCCAGCGACTGTTGCAGAAGTCATCACTCTAATTACTTTTGGATCAAATTATTCCATTTAAACTGGGCCAGCTGCTGCAGTCGGCATCAATTAACCCCCAGTGGTGACTCTAACGAGAGCGTCTTCGCCGCCGAAGTGATGAAGCGCAACCTTTCACACGACTGATTTGAATGAAGGGGGAAAAAGCAGAAAAATTCTGAGCTATTTTGGACTGATCATAAAAGCGCAGCCTTTGCAGGCCAAAAATAGAGTTTGCTTTTATCTGAGCTGCTTTTTACCCAGAAAGTCTGAACCGTACGGATCAACTTTCTCTGCAGCTCGCTGGCATTCTCCCTCTGATCCTGTCGCTTTTATGTATGGAACAATGACTGCGAGCCTAGATGCACGCTGAGCCCGCCAGCAGCTGGAGCGCATCGTCAACCCCAGCACAGAGCAGAAATAACACCGTTTTTCCATCTCCCTGCCCTGTTCCTCCGCCCAGGGAAGGCCTGCGTCCTGAAGTGCCTGCTGGACGTCCACAAAGTCTTCAGGGAGAACGAGCCCGCGTACATACTGAACGACCTCTACGTCAGCGACTACTGCGTCTGGATCCAGAGGGTTAAGTAAGTTCACCAGCACGCGCGCGCGCACATGCACGCGCGCACCTCAGAGACGTTGAGAATTCCACTCCCGGGAAAGTGCACCTCGATCCCTGAGATGCATTAGCAGTGTGGAGGAGATGATTGGACGTATCATTTGTTGCAGCTGAGCCAAGTGAGCGAGCGCGCTGGTGAGAAATGCAGCCGTCTCCCCTTTGTCTCCATTATCATGAGCCTGAGTGCCATCGCCGAGTCGCTCAACAACCATCTGTGCTCATATATGAAGCACTTAAATGGCGTGCGCGCTGCAGCTTCTCGGGCTGGAACCCTCCACCAGCCAGACACACAAACCCGGCTGGACGCCTCTCTCATCCTCCTCGTGCATATTTTACAATTGCTTACACATTTGAAATGCGAGTCTGCGAGCGCATTACTCTGTAATGAGCTCTGTTTTACTCTTGGCCGGAGTTCAGCCAAGTGGTGTGCTGCTCTGGAAAAAGCCCAGTTGAAAAATGTGCGCCTCATGTTGTAGGCTCGGCGCCCAGATGCAGACACGATAAAAGGTCTGCAGGGATTTAGTGCCCGCACCGCCCCCACTTTCTCATTTCTGTGTTTTTTTTGGGTTTTTTTTTCCCCAAGCAGAAGTTTTGAATTCTGCTCTCAGAGGTATTACAGACGCCTCGATCTTCACAGCTGAGAAAAAACCGGCCGCTGAATTTGTGGGTGTTGGGTTTTTCTAAGAAAAACCCCAGTATAAAACCAATCCGACAATTTAAGCGCGCGGAGATTCGTCCTGTCAGTGGTTTCCCAGCCGAGGGGCACCGCAGCGCTCGCTCTTCTTCCCTCCTCCGTGCGTCTGAAGGGCCTGTCAGTTGGCGCTAACGTGCTGCCTCCTGCTTCGCGCCGCATCCATCATTAAAGGATTAACCCCTGCTGTCGACCTGCCGCTGAGTTGTTGTGTTTCACCTGATGTTTTGTGGGGGGTTTTTTTTCCTCGTGAGTAAAGCAAATAACTCAAATCTGGGATCACGGCAAGCTGGCAGGTGGGGGGGAGATGTTTCCTTGCGAGCAGAACAGCTTGTCTTTGCTGCTTATTTGTGGTTGGTGTTTCGGCTCGCCTGACACGGGGGAGGAAAGCTGGCCTCTCCCAGCCTCTCCTCCACTGTCAGACACGCAGCTCGGCGCGACTTTTCTCCCCTGTTATCCGATAGGTGTGATGACAGATGGAGCCGTCATTGTGTTCTTCGCTGGAGGATGAGCCGCGCTGGATTTTTTCATCCTCCTGTTAGCGAGTCGTCTCCGAGAGCAGCGCGCCGCCATGAGACGCAATCTGATGCCCGCGGCACCGTTTCTGTATCGTGCTGGCGCGTCCCACTGATGAGGCGAAGGCAATCAGCGCCACATGATAGACGCGGCAATTAATGAGCGTTTGTTGGCCGGGAGGTTGATTTATGCGCTCTCCTCGTCCCGTCACCTGCGTTTCTGCTGCTAAAGTTGCAACAACTGGCGAGACATCAGTCTGAAATTTACAGCCTCGTAAAGGCCTCAGTGTGATTTAAGCCGCAGGGCATGCACTCCTCCCCCACCTGCTCTCTCTCTCTCTCTCTCTCTCTCACACCCACACACACACACACACTCATGCACACAGCATGCTCTGAGATCTAGAAAGCAGCTCTCTTCATGTGGGACTTATTTGCAGAAATTCTCCAGAATTTCTACCACATTTTTGAGTCAACCTTCATAAAACTGCTGCGTCCAAGCCTCACACATCATCATCTGCTCTTATTCTGACCAGACTATCTTCGAACGGGGGTTTAAAAGCAGCAGCAGCCAGCGCAGGTCGTAAATTTGGGGCTACGCTTTTGAAGGTGTGCAGATTTCAGAGCTCCTGCAGAGCTGCAAAGACGTGCGAGTTGGTCCACTTGGACGTCTTTCGTCCTATCAGGAGTCTTGGAGGACAGCCAGCCTGTCCTCGCAGCAGCAGGCGCAGAGCGAGCGTCCAAGCCTGGTGTTGTGTTACTTCACCTCAGTCAGATCCGAGTCTGCGGCTTCTCCTCAGCGCGCACTCACGTGCACCCCCCCCCCCCC
>BJFM01002688.1:6178-23203 GCA_016586285.1 Arothron firmamentum
TATATATATATGATGCTGACCTATCAATAGATGGTACAAAATCAGGCTATTTTGTCCATGTCAAAGGGAGAATTGTTCTTCCATGGTGTGAAAAGCCTGGCCATACAACACTCTAGCTATTAATGGACTATGTTGTTCATGGCCTTGCTAAGATTTCATTACAATGTCAGCATGTTGGGGGGGTATACAGCAAACCTTTGTGGGGTAAACTGAAAGGCCTCTTTCATAAACTTAACTAGCAAAAATGTTGACTCAGTTAACTTCTCAGCCTAATAAAGACAACCTGACTCGTGCTACATCCTGCATCTGCCTGCAGCCAATTACAGGGCAACCGAAACAAACTAAACACCGCAACCCAAGTGGAAACCAACCCTAAATGGACAAAAATAAAAACCTTAACATTAAGGACTTGTGTCATTTAGAGGAATTATCCTTTGAAAATGTGAGTGATGTGTAATCTAAGTGGGAGGCAGACTCCTGCAACACTCTCAACAGCAAAACAAACAAGTTAATAGGATTTTATTCCTTACCGAGGAGGGCTTGAAACAGCTGGCTGCCCAAGATGGCAGACACTTTGCCCACGCTGTTCTTCAAGGTCTGCTCGTCTGGACTGGTCAGGTTAGCCTGGTACTGTCTGAGGAGCCCTACTGCTCGCTCTGTGTCTGTTTACAAAACAAGTTCACTTCTTGTCAAACATGGAAACATGCAAAATTAATTCACTGCATCCCTAAAGTAATGAACTCTGCTCATCAAATCAAACAGACAAAAAAAGTCTCATAACCAAAGACCATATGTGTGATGTCTGCAAATATATTATTTGATTATTTGAATTATTACTGACAAAAACTGATAGCGTAACCATTATGCAATTTTTGTAATTATGTAATTTAAGCACAAGCACTGCTGTGTAATAAAGTGTTTAGTAAAATGTTGTTTTTTTTCTTCTTTCTTTTGACCATGAGTGTACAGCTGGTTGTTGAACCCTGTGGGTGGTGAGGACAACACAGATGATGTACATCACAGTGGTAAATCTACTAACTTTCAGTTTTTTACCTGATCCTAAACATTTTATGCTGAAAGGAAAAGAAAGAAAGAAAAGAAAAAGATGTCCGGAAGCTATTCAGTCTTTAGTTAGACTATTCCACCTTATAAATCCGCTGAGGATAAAAATAGCACTTTTGTCGTTGGATTCCAACTGAGATTTTGGGACTACTGAAGAGTTACTTTAAGATTTGTTTCCTTTTTGAAGTAAAGATCTTTCACAAAACTCCGACAAAAACGTCATTTACAGAACTTCGTCAGGCGAGGGAGAAAGGCATTACGTTACGTTGATACTTACCATATTTGTGCACCATGATGTGACGAAAAGCAGATCATTTAAATGAAAGTTTTTTTGCGCTGGTTATATGAAAATGTAGAATTTCAGTTCATTCTAATAGTTCTGTAACACAAGTGCCAATCCTTCTTCGCCAAAAAGTAAGATGTTTATTTAAAATCCACTCTCAGGACAGTCCCCGCCTATGACTGCAGCTGTCAGTTGGGATCCGCACCCACACACAGGGGTTAGAATATAGCTGGATGAGGCCGATTCCTCAATGACAACTTCCCCGAAGTTTTGTGTAAAGTGAACCCTGAACGTGACATATTTCTCCACCCCCAACGCCTCTCTCGCCTCCATGGAAAACATAATACCAAAAGAAGGAAAAACAAATTCACACTATGTCAGCCGCACTTGGGTCAGCTCGAAGAAATGTTGCGCGACATATCAATCGATGATCGATCGTTTTATAAGTTATTTTGTACAAAGTTTAGGTTTTCTCTAATGCACATTCTGAGTTTGTCTTGCTTCGTGTGCCATCTAGTGGTGCGTTAAAGTGACGCTCGGAAATCACATACACACATGAGCCTACAGGTCTCGAGGGACAGCTATCGTTCGGAATATTTGATTTTTAAAAAAGTTGTACACAGCCTTAAATGGCCACCGAGGGAGTCATAGTCATTAATTTGCCTTCAACCGTGAGTCAGCGCCAACGAAAGGTGAAACTCAAAGGTTTCAACACTGAACCAGCAAAATCTGGCGTGTGAAAGAGCAGAGCTTACCCGGTCTCGACAACCCGCTTTTCATATCTAGCTCTGCGGCTCGAGCCAACAGAAACTGCGGCCATCATCACGAACCCGAACCTCCAGCCGAACGCTCCGCCGGCGCGATGCATTCTGGGTGCTGTAGTGCCGTACCCCTAAGTACCCCTCTGAATGGTAGTAAGATCGTTTTATTTACATCACCAAATTTTATATATCATCACTATGCATATTATTCATGTTCATATACACTCACAGCCGGCTGCTGCTGTGTGTGCTGTGTTTAGAAGAAGTTCAAGTCTTTTTTTCTTTTTTTTTTGCTTGCTTTGTGAACGGTATTGACTCCACGCAAGGCCTTTGTGTTTTCAACCTGCCAACAAATGAGACACAGGCACAGATCAGTTCAACAAACATTTGTAATTTATTTTGGCTTTGGTTACATTCAATTCAGATCTTTCTTTGAAAATGTGTCATAATAAAACAAAAACTGACAACAAAAACAATGGCAATAAAATGACCAAGACAAAATATAGTGCAGACATGCTGAAGCCATACAATCAGAGAAAAAGCATTTTCTGAACCAGCAACAGGGAGATGAGGATTCTGTGAAATATCAACAGTAGTTAATGGTCTAGAAATATTCAGTGTCCACACAGCTGAGTTTTACCTGATCATTACTTATTTTCTAAGAACGGATGCCGTTCCTTTTCATTCAAGGATGAGAGATTGTTTTTCCCTTTCGCCGTCTCTGCACACAGTCACACAGAAGAAAAATAAAAACACACAAATAATACCTCTGTAAATCACAACCAGAAAATTTACCAAGCGTTCATGTTGTATTTTTGTGAAAAATGTTGTAGATCAAACAAAGAGTTAGATCAAACGTTTTGATACTGATTAAATAAGCCTCAATAAAAAGATTTGTATAAATGTTTTAATTTTTAGTTTGATTTGAGAAATGAAAATGAACCTTTAAAAAGGTTGCACATTACCTTTTCTCTGACAGAAACAGGTTTGTTTCCTGGCAAAAACAGACAGTTTAAACAGTGAGTAAATGAACATAATCACTTTTAATCATAATCACAAAAAAACAATTCTTGGGTTATTTACTGATTATTCAAAGAATATACTGTATGTTGTGCAGTAAACATTCGCTTCACTTACCAGAAAATAATATAGAGTCCTGCCATTATCACGACAGAGGCAATGTCGACTGTAACCCATATTGTTGTGTATGTCTGAGGCGACTGAAACACAAACACACAACATGTCAACGGACTTTGGGTCATGTTTCTGAAAAATAAACTACCTGTCCCGGTTTATGATTTTGTTGGCTGGTTGGCTGGACGGATGGTGGTGTGGGCAGATCTTGCTCACCATGACCCAGCAGGGGTGTTTGATGTCTTTCAGGAGGTGGCAGGAGTTGGTGGTAACAGAACTGGCCCCCACACACCACATCAGAGAGAACAGCCAAGCCTGGTTAACCACCCATAGGTTCACCGCCACGTTGTTTCTACGCAGTTTCCTGCCAGATACAAGCGTAGAGTTAAAAAAAAAAAAAGGCAGTAAATATAATAAGGTCACATGATTGTATTACACTCATATTTAAAGTACTTTATAGGTCTCTTGTACATATTGATTTTTTTGCAACCTGCATGTTAAAACTTTGGATAAGTTCATGCCCTTCAGTGGCTGTTAACCCCACAGGGTCGAACTTCTAAAGAACTGAAGTCAACTTTTCATGGAAACTTTAGCCAGCCTGCACAGCTAAAGCCACATTCTGTCAATTTCTCCTTTCTTCACTAAATTTAAAAAATTGGTCGGAGAAGTCGGGGTGCAGTACAGAAACAGGAAAGGGCAGGGAGGAGACGTTCAATTTGGATTCCCAGAAATTACAAACTGCAGCTTCAAATTGTGCTGACCAGCCCTTATCTTTAAATAGCAGAGGTGAATGCTGAATTCAACAAATTGTGTGGATTGTAGTTTTTAGTATGTTCCTCCAGTTCAGCCTGTGCTTCCATATCCTTTCCCAGTGCTGCCTGAACTTGTCGTGTGCATAGTTTTCATTAATGTATCTTCATGCCCTCTGGCACTACCTCATAGTGAATACGTGTGTTTTTCGTCGTACCTGATTTCCTCTATATCGTAGCTGTATTTCACGTTTAAGTAGTTTCCTGATTTATTCCTCAGCATTTCACTGTCGTTATAAACCTGCTTGAAACCTGGAGCATTCTTCTTCACGTATTCTCTTTTTGCTGAAGGGAGCCAGAGGATCTAGTAAAATAAAATTTGCTTTATTCTCAAATCATGTTTCTTGGGATATTTCAGTCAAATGATATCAGAGGGGGACTCATATAGGCTTACTTGGCCTGGGTCAATACCAGACCGCAGGATGATGTCAACCACATCCTCTGTGTCATTGTCCCAGTCGGGGCTGTAGAGGTCAAACATCACTGAAATGTTGTGCTGCTTAGCAAGCTGGAGGAGCTCCTCTAAGGATGGGATGGTCTGATTCCTGGCCCTCGCTTTGTCCTCCTCTGAGAGCTTTGAGACAGAACTTAAAGGATCCGTCTGGAAGGTCAGACAACTTCATGGGCATTGTTGCGCGATAACTTTGTGAGGTTGTGTGCACGAAGGCGCACTTCTCACCTTTAGGAACCAGTCGCCAGCATTAAGACTCTGCAGCTCCTCCCAGGTAAAGTCACTGCTCTTGCTGGTGATGTTGTCTGGAAATATCTCTTTAATGTTGGTGGTTCTCAGCAGGAACCCGGAGTGGTGATCATGCATCAGGAAGGGTACTCTGTCTTTACTGGATCACCAAACAAAGAATAACATTCGCTGAGATCTCAGGGAGCTATACGATTTTGCTAGTTCAGTACGTCATCACTTCCTACACGTCCCATGAACCCATAAAAAAATTAGGCCTGCTCAGGTGCAGATTCACACAATGACTCAATAACTGCCAGTTTTTGACAGACATACTGTTCAGTAAGCAACAAATGGAGTTAATGGAGCGGTTGTGTTTTCATCATCCTGTGAATATGCTCCTCTGAGCCATCAAAGATCAGCGTCGGCCCGTTTCCTCTGTACCTGAGCTGTACATCCGTCTCAAAGGCCGTCACTCCACACGCGACGCTCCTGTTGAATGACATTATTGTATTCTCGGGCGCCAGCTGTAAACAGCCAGGGCAGATGGTGAGATGCACACGTGCCTACAGGTCACAGACTAGCTTAAATGTACTGTATATATATGCATGTACATAGATGAAGCAGGCTGAACCAGACCACAAATGGGACATAAGTTCATGCCTGAACCATATGTTTTGAAAGGATAAAAATCCTTCTATTTGTTATAGTACAAGAGAGAGTTCTCCAGGTCTCCATTTTGTCAAATAAACACATAAAGAGTAGAAGTGATGTAATAACGGTTAAGCTTGAGGCTGTAACTGTCATCAACGTCTCTTCTGCATGTGTGTTCACGGGGTGTTGTTGAAAACAGCGTGACGCTCACCATTGGTGCTCCTCGGTGGCCGATGAGGTCTGGCTTTTTAGGGAGCTCCTCCGTCAGACACGGACACTGAGTCTGGATGTAGAGAGGACACAGAAAGAGGGCTGCGGACACTGCTACCATCACTGCTGCAATAAGGAACTTGGACCCTGCGGAGAAAGTCACGCAGTGGGGTAATCCCCTTTTGTTGTTGACACAGCTGAAGGTCAACAGAAGATATTTGCAGACACTCCCTTAGAAAAGTGAGTAAACAAAAGATGCTTATCATTTGTCATCAAGGAATAAACTCTGCATCCTTTTCTGCACTTATGTATACAGTATGTAACATGCAGATTCCATCCATCCATCCAGATATTCTTCTAACAAAAATGGCAGCCACACTGGGGTATCACTGTGAAAATATACATGAAACAGAAGCAGACGCTAAGAGAGACCTACGTTTCGCTGTGGCTGCACGGAAGCCCTTAAAGATGACTGGACTCAACAGGGTTAACGCTCCCACGGCGCCGAACTGCAGAAAAGGACCCGTGGCCTGTGAAAAAAAAGATGGCAGAAACTCATGGATAAGTATCAACACCCCCCCCATACATACACACACACACACACACACACACACACGCAGGTTCTGAGTGACAGGCTACCCGCAGCGACAGAGGAACAGTCGGCCATTCTTTTCGCCACTGGACGCTGATGCCCGTGACCCCCATGACGATGAACAACACGCCAAAACATAAGAGGACCTGCGTTGAGATAAAAGCAAAACCGCATCACCAATCTGAACACCTGAGCAGACGATGCCTTTGTCAAGTGGAAATCTACCTTGTGCAGCCAGTGTAGGTGGAGCGGCTCTTGAAGGAGGACTTGAAAGAGTGCAAAGAGCTGCGGGGCAAATGCACACATTAATATCTGCTGTGTTCTACCAGCTCAACAACGGTGTTTTGATGCTATTTCCCCCCCCTCACCAGTAGTAAAAGGCAGTAGCTAGTTAACACAGCAGAAATGATGATCACCACCATGAACCAGTTGACCCACAGACTCAGCTGTGTGAAGCCGTGCCTGACAATAGAACAAAGGAGGGCAGCGCAGGGTTACAATGGAGGTCACGAAGAAAAAAAAGAAGAGAGGATTCTGGGCTTTTGTCATGAATTTAGCACAGACTACGTGTGTGTGTGTGTGTGTGTGTGTGTGTGTGTGTGTGTGTGTGTGTGTGTGTGTGTGTGTGTGTGCATACGCTTGCCCCCCTGATTACTCACCAGTTAACCTCATCATGGTCATTGAAGGTAACCAGGCAGATATATATCCAGCACAGGGAAAGCAGGGAAACCAGCACGACCAGTGCAGACCAACAACCTGCACACTGTGGAGGCAAAACACTTTCTTTTTTAAGAGACTTACCCGTCAAGGCCTTTATGACGCTTAGATAACAACAATAATGAACGACTCCTGCAAACTTTCACCTGTGCAGTCGAAGTGCATGTGTGTGTGGGTCATCCTAGACTTGGACTGAGTTCCAGAACGCCTTCATACTTTTGATAGCGTTAACTATGCTGGTACCTCAATATCAAGCTGCTACCACCAGCAACTACAAATAAACAGCCGTTTCGCTCAGAAAAAACCTGTTTAGACGTGTAAATTCCCCTCCTGCCACTGCCACATAGATGCTAAGCCAACATATTATCACATCACTTGATTTAGAGACATTCCCTAGTGGGAAATTACGCAATTAAGCCAGTGTTTCTCATGAGTGAAACTATATTCCAGACACATAGTAAAACAGATCATTGGCAGCGCCTCGGACTCCTGAAATCATCCAAGCATTTGGTTAATCCCTGACTACAACCAGGGAATTGAAGAAATCTGTAACTCATGACATCAGAGTCAAATCTGGTGATGTCAAGGCGGCTGAAAACACTCACTCGTCCCTGGTTCTTGCTGGAGGTCCTCCAGCGGCAACTGTACACTCCCCTGGTGCAAACTCTGCAGCAGTCGCCTTCTTCGGGCATTTGTGCAGCCTGGACGTCACGTCTTGAAACCTGTAGATCGAAGAGAAAGGGACGGGGGGGAGAAAGGGGGCAGTTCCTTGAAGGATTAAGGCAATCTGTGTTCAGCAGCCTTGTGAATGGAGCCAGTGTGCTGAGGGGACAGACTCTGGCAGGGCTGACAATGGGCAGCAGCTGAAGTGCTGTGGGTATGAGCCAGAGTGACAGGCACAGCTGCTAATACATGAAGTTAGTTTAGATCAGGCTTTGCCCTTAAATATTTTCAAGGTGATGCAGGCCAGACTTGTCAGGGCATATTTGTTCTCTGCCAGGTTTGGTTCCATTCTGTTGAAAATGGAAAATAATGCACCGTATTTATTTCTCAGCCAGTATTTTCTGCCAGCTTGATCTGATCTGGGTTTTTTTTTTTTCCACTCTGCACCCTGCAGAGCTGTCACCTTCATTTCTGATGCCAGTTTCCTTAAAAGCACCTTTCCCCATCAATCACAGAATATGATAGCAGGTTTATCAAAACATCGCCAATGAGAGACATAGATCGTATTGTTTCACCTTGTTTGACGGTTATGGAGGAAGCTGTAAACCTGACAGCAAGTTGTGCAACAACTGTCTGAGTGTGTGGGAAACGGCTGACACATCGATGGGGAAAAACATTAATGAAATGTCCTTCTTGCAAAGAACAATTAAACCCTTTCTGCACGGTCGACTACCTCACAACACTGTCCCGTTTATGTCCCTGTAGAAAAATGGCATGTGGAGATAATTCTGCAACTGCGCATTTTCACCTGATAAACACGTTGGACAAAGTTGGGTTTGAGGGCATTTCTGTTGTCATAAAACCAGCTCCAGCTGACAAATTGAGGACAACAGAAGCTAATTAATTAGTTCAATCGCATTTCTTCTGTCACTTTGAAAGCTGTAATTAGGAGGGAAGGTGATGCCAGACAAGATGTGCAATCGCGTTTTTTCTTGAATTACAGCTGACATGTCAATTTGAAATGCAATTTTAAGGAACTTCATATCAAAAATCCTGGTCCATACACCATCCATTCACCTAAATTCAAACCATGTTACCATGCAACTTTTCAAGGTCTACATTTTTTTGGACAGCCATCAAATATAATTCTAAATATTACAAAGACGGTTTTAGCACATTTGCTGATTGATCTGATTTTACACCAAAAAATGACCACTATCCTCTGTAATAAACTGTAAACCTTTTTGAATTCAACACACATCTTTCTTTGTCGTCTCAGGTTTCTTTTTAAATATCCTAACATGTGTTTTGTATTTAACACTTGGCAATAAAAGCACTCAAACGAACTTGAAACAGTTTGAAGTATAATCAGAATTGAACGCAGCTCCGTGTGCAAGCAGGTATGACAGGACTGGTAATCTGACCTGATGCTTCTCTGAAATTTACCCACGCTGGAGCAGCTTTCTTGCGAGGATCCGCTCAGTTTGAATCCACTCGTCTCCTCTGCTCGTCCGTGTTCTGACTGTGAATGTGCTCGCACGAATGAGTGCGCGGTGAAAGGGTGCAGCCAAAACTGAGAGGGAGGAACAACTGTTCGCTACAGGTATGAAATAAATGTATGACGGAGAATATTTCTCTTAATTGCATTATTTGTGCACCTTCTGTTAGTCATGCTTATATTATCGATACAATTAATTTTATATTTTTTTATTACAGTTAAAAGTACAGTTTTACACACACACACATAGAGTTATTAACTTGGCAGTTTAGTGTGGTGTGGGGAAATTGAAATGGATAACGGTGACACGATAAGGATGTACACAGATAAATCTAAATCATTTAATATAGATTACAAATATTAGACGAGTGTGAAAGGGCAAGAACAAGAAAATTTATTGACATCAGAGCAGCCTTGTGTTGAACTAAATAGCCTGCAGAAAAATGCCCTTTTGTTTTTTAATGGACTTTTAATGGACACATGTCGTAGCGACTCCTCCGGGACAGCAGGTGGCGGCATCGCAAAAGGTGCCGGCCAGTTTAAATATATGGGAAGAAAAAGTGTCCGATGCTAGTCTGACTGGCAGGTAACACCAAATATTACTTTTGCACTTTTTACATGGTGATGACGTTAGTTTTTCATTTCTATTATAGTTCAGATAACGATAATCCTGAAGGCCACAAAATGATCGAATGATATCCCAGGAAAGTAGTTGCGACGGAAGGTAACTTAACACAAGCTAAATGTAGCATTAGCTTATCATTCAAATATTATTATAGTTCATTTTGAACATTTGCGTACATGATAATCCATTCTAAACTAATTTGATCAGTTATTCAGTCATTACATTGTAATAGCAGATCAGCATTCAGAACGTGTTTATCAGTAAATTAACTGTTAGGACTTTAGACTGCCAACCCAGTCATCATAGGTAAAGCTACATTGACCTCTAGTGTTTTGTTTAGGTATTCTACATACTGTATATTACGACGTTGTCAATGTTGCTGTTTTGTTTGAATGTTTGGGAATCGAATATTTACAGTATATACAGTATCTGCACATGTGTACATAGACTGTATGACTGCATTAAATCAGGAGAATTTATAGACCTGTCCCACAGTATATGCAGAGTATCTCCATTATCATTGCAACAAGTATTTTGACTAACCACCGCAGTTAACACCATTCAATGGCTTCAGGGCTGGGAGGCTGAATGGGGCCCCACTTCACTGGTGTTTTGATGATAAGCCCACAACACTTCCCTCAGTGTATAGCAATTTTAAAATGTAAATGGAATTTTCACTTCAGCATTTTCAATTGGAACAGAAACTCTTTTTTGTACTCTTATTGCATTATTTTAAAGTCTGAAGTATTGGTTTTGGTAAAACAATACTGTATAAATATTAGTCAAGCTGTCTTTGCTGAAATGTTTGTTTTGTTTTCCAGAAACAATGGATCAGAAAATCCCTTATGATGACTACCAGCTGCCAGTGGTATTCCTGCCGTCATATGAGAACCCACCAGCATGGATACCTCCGCATGAGGTACAATGCTTCTTAATACATGAACCCTCAAAAAAAAAACAAAAAAACCCCATAATTGTTAGCGCAATCTTTTCCCATAAAAAGATGCACTTGTCTATAAATTCGGGTACGGGATTAGTTAGATGCGCTCAGCATTGCCAGATTACTTCACAATTCCGCAAGGTCCAAATGTGCATTTTCTTTAAAATCCTTTTATTTTCTATTAAAGTAATAAAATCTTACCAGCAGAGGCTTCATTCAGCAATACAATCATTACAAGGCAAAAAACCCCCATAGAAAAACAATACTTACAGCGGTCTTGAATTGTATGTCTGCAGCCTAAACCAACCCCAGATTGCTCTTCCACTCTAATGTGTCGCAGGTGCTGCAGTCACCTGAGCATAATGAGTGGGCGGCAACACAACCACGCAAACAAAAATAAAGCATTCCACGTTTCAATTCATTTTACCTCGGAATCAAATTCCTAAATTAGCAAACTAACTAACTAAACAGATGAGAAACAGGAGCATATGTGAAATATATATATATGTGAAATCATAACTGTTGTTTTCAAATGGACCCTGATTCTGGACATGGAAACAATGATAATGATGTTGTTGATGATGATGATGTTATTGTCATGGTTTTTCTGCCACTCTTCTGGAAGGATGTTCTTTTTATTTAGAGAATTCATCACCCGGATTACAACAACGAGCTCACTCAGTTCCTACCTCGCACTATTGTGTTGAAGAAACCTCCAGGAGCACAACTGGGCTTCAATATCCGTGGAGGGAAGGCTTCACAGCTGGGAATCTTTATCTCCAAGGTTGGGGTGTGAGATGCGCTGGCATCCCAACTGATTTCAGTTAAAAAAAAAAATCCCCAATTTTCTGATTTCTTGCGTGTGCATTGTTACAGGTCGTCCCTGATTCAGATGCCCACAGAGCTGGGCTCCAGGAGGGAGACCAAGTTCTCTCTGTGAACGATGTGGACTTCCAAGACATTGAGCACTCTAAAGTAAGTCAGAATAATACTGACATTTAAATGTTGCTGTTGATTACTGGTCACTGTAGAAAAGGTAAGAAAGATCCAAACTAAAGAGTTGACCTGGTTTACTGTGCCTGGTGGTATGTTTCAGGGGTGGGTTTGGGTTTTAATTCAGAAGTTGAAGAATCTTAACTGGTTAGTTTTGACAAAACACTTGTTGGTTTGTTAATAAAAAGGTTGGTTTGTTTATAAAAAAAAAAAAAACTTCAAGGTTCAGACCACATGAGTGAAGCATCAGTTGTCTGTTTTTTTTAATCAGCTGACATTAAAATCAAAGGTCATAAATATCAGTGCAGAGGTTTTATAGCAAGCAAAGACGAATATTGAAAAGCCAGCTAGCATGCCTTCTACAATCATCAGTGACCTTGACGTTTGCCCCTCTCCCTTCGAGAGGGCATATTATCATATACTTCTCAGGTAAAAGGTTGCCCATGTTGCTCTTATTTAACCAGAATAGTTTTTTTGGTCCTATCTTCTCTTTCCTCTTCAGGCTGTGGAGATCCTGAAAACTGCACGAGAAATACAGATGCGGGTTCGCTTTTTCCCTTACAGTAAGTCTCAGTTGGGTGGAAACGTTCTCTTGTGTCACATGTCTGCACATGTCTTTGGTTTTATAAGAACATACATCTGAGAAAACGATTGTATGACGTCACCCGCGGTTTTCTCTCATCAGACTACCAACGGCAGAAGGAGAGGACCGTCCATTAGGTGGCGCCAAAGGGAAAGATGTGGACTGATGCGTCATACTCCTCCTCCTCCCACAGGCTGCGGCCTCTTCCTCTTGTCTCTGCTTCGACATGACTGATGTATGACTAACAGATTCACCCAGGCTCCTTCACGCACGGGAAAGCATACAGTCTACCTTCATGCACACACCCAGAATACTTCCTGAAGCACTGAGTCCAGCTCACCCAACCTGGGTGTTTTCAGAGCAACAGAAGCTCAGCAGACACGTAACACGGTAAATTATGTAAGTGAAATATATTTTCTCACCATGCGTAACATCTGTATGGTTTGCTTAATTTAATGAAGCAAGGCTTTTTTTTCCTCTTCTTCTTTTTAAACCTTTGCTGGAGGCCTAATTAAACGCTCTTGCTATAGTCTTAGACATATATTTTAATCAGGAGCAGCACTTGTGCAGACCGGACTCACTTGCTTTCATAACACTAATGCATTCACTTGTGTCGGGATTTAATGAGAAACACGTCCAGGAGCAGCACGGCACCAGTGCCGGCCCATAAACACCCCTCACCTCAAGGTTTTTAATGAAATTCTATTACACTTCTGTTATGATTCTAATATTTTATCCACTACATTTATATTAATGAGAAAAGAATAAAAATAGAACAGCTGCAGTAGAACTCTCTCACTCCTCAGCGGCATGGTTAGATGGTTCACTCCATGTCATTAGCCTCAGTGAGTACTTTAACTATTTAATTAATATTTATTTTATATGTCGTAGAATGTGGATATGGCTCAGATTTTAATAAACAATGTCATGCATTGTCAAATTGAAGGGTGGTACGTGTTAAAGAGCATGTGATGGATTTTAAATATTGATCTAAATCTAAATATCACTGCGTGTGCTGCACATCCAGTTTTTAAACAAACTCCTATAGGTGTAGGAGGCAAACTGTAAATAATGCCGTATATCTCATTGACTGTTGTTGATTTGCTTCAGTCCCACACGGGAGCAATCAGTGTGTATTCAGACATGTTTTGCCACAGTTCCTGGTTTGGTTTGTTTTGTGATCACTGTGCACCAACGGCTGCCAACACGCCATTAAAATGTGACTGAAGCCTGGAATGCAGCGTTGTGTGTTTGTATCTGGAGTTAGAAGAATTTGAGGGCCGTTTCCCCTCCTTCGTCGTCGCATCACAGCACTCCCACAGCTGCGTTTGTCAGCAGCCACCGTCGCTCATGATGCGCCAAACAATGAAGAGCTGCAGGTGGAGACGGCAGACGCTGCTGACGCACGGACTTCACATGCTTGGACTCATTGTTTTTTTCTTTTTGCAAATTCTGGTGGTTTTTCTTTACGTACATGCTGTAGTTCCTGTCTGATCTGTTGACTAGACAGACCCAACTAACCGTCACATATAGTTTATATGTATATTTATATGCTTATAGTCTGCAGACAGCATCTACCAGAGGAATTTGAGATGCACTTCTTTCCATCATTGAGTTTTGTTGCAATTGTCTTAATAAAGTGAGGCTTCACAGCTGAGTATTACTGCTGAAAGATAGGTTCAAGTCAGCTGTGAACCCCAGTAACCTTGCCACGTCTTTGACATGCTCTGGTACATGTTGTCAAACTTGTTCATCTTCCTTTTGGCTTCTTTCCAGACTCTTGTTTTAGGAAGAGCCAATGAGGCACATCCAATGAACCAAAGGCACATCGACCTCTTCAGGTTTATTTCTTTAAAAAAAAAAAAAAAAAAAGGTTTCGGTAATATTCCGATATCAGAATGCATTGGGGTTTAAAAAAAAACAAAAAAACAAATCTGGTCTCTGTCGTTACTTCATCTGAGCTTATTGCAACTTCAAAATAAATATATAAATAAATAGCTGCATCTGTGGTCATCCCAATCGACGCCAATGTGACCGAGCTGAACCTTCGTTCTCCAGAGCTTTGGACAGACGCGCGCTTGAGTAACGAGATGGGTCAAAGGTCTGTCTGGAGGATTAGTCACACACACACACACATCGAGATTGCCCAACATCTTGAACAGCCGCTGGGCCGCGTCAGTTGTCATTGTGGGCTGCAGCGAGGTTAGTTCAATATTTAACCTTCATCTTCTATTTTCAGGTGTGTATTAAAGTAATGGTGGAACGCTGTGAAAAGTGCTGTGAAAGTCCAGCACATCCCAGACTGTACAGAGGTTAAAGTCAGTAAAGTAAAACACCGAGGGGGTGGGCGGGGCATCAATGAGCTCAACACCAGATGAACAGAAACCTGGGAACACTTCAGGCTGGTAAGGCACATCAAAATCATTTCAGCGGTTTAAAAATCTGCCAGAGAATCCAGTCCTTCACATCCCTCCGCCCGTGCTCAAGGGCTGTCCTCGCTGTCCTCACCCTCCTCCCTGGCGTCCACGTCTTCCAGAGAGTCGGCCCTCTGTATGGACAGCTCGGCCGGGTCCATCATGGGCAGGGTGCACTGGTCCTGGTGCAGCCACGGCTTGTGCTGGGGGGAGTTCTTCTGCTTCCACGCCGAGTATTCCCGACCCGCCTTGTGCACACACTTCATCACCTAGAAGGAGCGGCCCGAGAGTCAGAGATCATTCCAGAGGCCTCGCAATGAAGGTCGCACCTTCGTCCTTAGAGGAGCTGCAGTTATGAAACTAAACACTTCTGTCAAATTAGGACACAGTTGGATGATTATATCCCCAGTGTATGGGTTATTAAACTTTGCATGTTGGGGGTTTATGGAATGAAATAATCTGCAGTCTGGATTATTCTGGAATTCAAAATGAGTCACTGTGACTACATGGCATTATTGATTTAGGGGCTAATAATCAAACGGAGAAAAGCAACATCACATGAAAACCAAAGGACGAGCTCTTCTGCCTCATTTCTATAATATTTCACTGGGAAATTCCAAAGCCAGAGCTGCTAAATTAAACATCCCAAAATTAAAACCAAGATCAAGCAGTGGATTTGTATTTGCCATTCCTACTAATTATTTCTATCATTTCATTTAAAGCGAAACATTCCTGTTGTTAATGTTTTGTTGTAACTAACTAACTAAGGTTTTACTCATCTAAAAACTGCTGTTATTGTTTTAATGCTGCTTGGACATTAAAACTTGGTTCTCTGGTGCCAACTCTTTGGCAGAAATAGGTGTCACGGCTCAAACACTGAAGTCAGTGTTTCACTCGAGTTTCACACACACACACACACACACACACACACACACACACACACACACACACACACACACACACACACACACACACACACACACACACACACACACACACACAGGGATAAACAGTTTCAATCTGTGGAAGGTATGAAACCGGCAGAACAAGTTCCACTCATTGTCGCTGATCTTACGACAACAAGAAGGGCTTCAATTGAGTTTCTATGGTTACAATTGTCATTTGCAACACACGAAACCCTGGTCTCCCCACACGAGCACATGCCGTAAAAGGTAAGGTGTGTGCACACACGCCTCTAACACATAACTACCTCGTGGACACGTACAGTACATGGGCTGTTCTCATGGCTGTCAGTGCAGCAGAGAACCAGGAAGTAATAGGCCGGAGATAAGGCTGTACATACATTCGGAGCGAGCATCTGGGTGGCCCTGTTCACCACAACCTTTGGAATCGATCCTGAGATTAAAAAGAAAGAGAATTTTTAAAAAAAAAACCCCTGAAAGAACAGGTGTTCAGTGGCAGGAGGGCGTTTGTGCTCTGACCTTTGGGGTCTGCTTGTGAGAGGTAGGTGAAGATACAGCTGTTGGGTCCCGTGGCCTTGATAAAATAACCAGTAAGGATGGAAACAGCTCGCACAAAGTTGCGGGTGGGGGGGTAATTCTGTAACCATAAATCAGTTGGGACGAGTTAGGACGCTAATCAGAGAAACACCCAGAAAGCTGTAATAAATCAGTTATAAGAGATGTAGAAGCACTTCCTAAACACAGTGGTCACTCTGTGTGTGTGTGTGTGTGTGTGTGTGTGAAGGAGGGGGGAGGCATACCGGGTGTTTAATTGAGAAGTTCACAATTATGTACTCGTCGTCCACCACCTTCCAAGAACGCAGAGTCAGCACGTCTCTGTTCTTTAACGGTTTCGGACAGCGCCCTGAAAAAAGAGGAGAAAAGGGGATTACGTGGCATCAGAGCAGCCCTCGCCATCTCCCAGCAGCTCTTAAAAGAATCATCTTGTGGAGATAAGAATTTACAACTCCAAAATAAACATCCTGAGAGTGGAAATCGGGACGTTTTGCATCTCATTCTGAATAAAAATAAAAACACTCATGTTGGCATTTTTGTTTGACTGTTTTTGTATTAAGAATTAGAAGAATTTGAGACAAAATAAAATTTTGCCATTTTAAATGTTATTTACCAAGCTGTGCTCAGAAAAAACAAGAAAACAAGAAAACAAGGACAAAAGTCCATTATGAGACCCTTTCAAAATAAAGTCCCAATGTGATTTAGCATTTAAAATAAATAGTTAAGTTGACAATATCCAAATCCAAAACTCGATTTTGGGGAGTTTTGCAGAAGCAGGTTTACAGTGTTTGTATTTTCTCTCTCAGACGTGTGAAAGTGTTTGAGGTGGATCACTTTCCACATAACACACATGGCAGAGAGAAGATTAAACACACACACACACACACACACACACACACACACACACACACACACACACACACACACACACAC
>BJFM01002688.1:27460-49230 GCA_016586285.1 Arothron firmamentum
TGAGGGGTGATGTCGAGGGAAACACAAAAATAATCAAGATGACATGAACGGAGGAGGCTGCGAAAATCAAACCAAAAAAAAAAAAAAGGTAGAACAGATGTGCAATCAAATCATGGGAAAGAAAAGTATTTAAAGCACCAGTAAAAGGACTGGATGAGATGAACTGAAGGGAGGAGACGGGATTCCAGGCCTCGGCGTGGTTCGTTTCATAAACAGTCATGCTTTTAGTGCCATTTTTAACAATGACTCCCACTGAGGAGACAACACATGCTGACGTGGACATTATTTGGCCACAAAATTAAGTGTAGAATTGTTTTGACCTGACAAAGAATTTAGCATTCAATTAATGAAATTAACTTAATTCCAAGCAGCTGTGAGTGAAGGCCTGATTTAAATTAAACACAAAGATACAGAAAGGGTATAAAACTTGATTGATGATGAAAATGCTGTCTCAAACCTTCTGTTGTCAATCAACTTACACATTTGTCCTGTTTTTGATTCAACAGGCTGTAACAAATTTCAGCTGGTTTATATTCTCATGACTCCAAGAGTAAATGAAATATTGCGTACAAGCTGCAGAACATAATCCAAAAAGCACAACTGTGTACCTTTTATCTGCCAAGTCTGTTTTGTTCCCAACTAGCATAATGATGACGTCACTTCCTCTCTCCGTTCTGACATCATCGATCCACTTTGAGGTTTGTTGGAAAGAATTAAGATCTGTGGATTTAAACAAGAAAAACAATGTGAAATGACCACAGTGTAAACAGTGATGTTGTATTCTTATAAAAATGTCACAGCAGGTGAGAAACAGTTAGTAGAACCTATGCAGAACATTTGTGTTAATAAGCAAACAGATAAAGAAGAGGAGACTGAAGGAAAAGGTCACTGTAACAGGAAGTATAGACTACAACTAAATATTATTCCTTCCGACTGAGTGAGACCCTGCAGAGGAATTAGAGTGCAGCCCTGACTCACTGGTGATGTCATAAACAACCACAGCAATGGTCGAATCGCGGATGTAGCTGGGAATTAGGCTACGAAAGCGCTCCTGTCCGGCAGTGTCCCAGAGCTGGAGCCGGACCTGGGGAGTGGAGCAGGAGGGAAGGAACGGGGGCAGAGGCAGCGGTATAAAGAGGGGAGGGCACAATAAGAAGATGCAGAACACGGTAGAACAGACATAAGCCAAACGGTGGAGATGAAACGGTGGTTTTAACGGAGTGGAACGTGGAAGCGGAAGAAATGAGCAGCAGGGAAATGAAACATGGAAGAGGGGAATCTGAACCATTAAGAGGAGCTCTGCCTGTATGTGTTATTAGCTCTTTCATCAGCCTCATAGGCTGGTGTCAAAGACCCAACCGCTCCCTACTTAACATTGGGATAAGATAAGAGCTTCTTTGCCTGATTCCTAAAAGTTTTTGTTGTCCTTTCTCATGCTAAATGAAGGACAAGGAGGTGAGGCGAAGCCACGATACCTACTGGCTATGTCATAAACCACCACAGCAGCTGCTGAGTCTCGGATGTAACTGGGGATGAGGCTGCGGAAGCGTTCCTGTCCAGCTGTATCCCAGAGCTGGAGCCGGATCTGTGGCCCCTCCGTGAAATGAATGAGGAATGTTTGGACATTTCATGACCCGGTCAAAGGGATGGAAGGAAAACAATAACTTCAAATAAGGATGGGAACTAAAACACGCTCACATCACGTCTCACAAAATCAACAGTAGACTCTAGAATCATGTCAAAAAGTGGGATGATGACTGGGAAATAAATGGTAGCTACAACATAATGTGCACATGCATGCTTTTAAGATGTTCTCACAGTGTTTTTTTTAAACTCAGGACCAGATTACAGTATAATATCCTTACCGTGCGATCTTCCAGGTACATGGTTTTTGACAAAAAGTCAATGCCAATTGTTGCCTGCAAGACATTAATTGTGTTAGTTCTCGTTTAAAACTCTGATGTATTAAAATAGTCTATAAATGTGTAGTGTGACATGACAATAAGAACAAAAACATAAATTATGGTGCTAGTGACTTTAGGTGTTGCCTAACACTGGTGAATCATCATGCTGACAAAGGCTGAAATTGGACAATCAGGTTTTTCTACACGTTCTGACGTTATTACACTTAACAAAGCAAAGCGCGTGTTCCAAAAAAATGCAAGAAGATTGCCAGAATAGGCCACAGGCACCTCTGGTTCACAGTGAAACTCACGTATTTACCTGATAAGTGTTGTCAAAACTGTCATACATGAACCTGGTGATGAGAGAGGTCTTCCCAACTGTGCAAACACAACAACATGAGTCTAAATGAAAGTGAAATAGACATTAAAGCAGCAAATCAATGACTCAACAGATAGTGCGCACATTGCTCATTGATATAACAGGCTGCTGAACCCACACGCTGAGCTGGCACTATGGGTGGAGCCTGCACCTTAAAAAAGTCAGACGCTTCCATTCTCTAATCTGACGTAAAATTATAGGATGTCGCTTTGTTATTAACAAATAACACAAGACAGACTTGTGTAATAAAGACAGACAGTGTCTGATAATGAACGATATTAATCGGTCGGGAGGAGGCCGAGGGGCCGACGTAGCTCCGCAAGATGCTGCCGGTGCAGTGAATTAAACATCACCAGAAACGCAAATGAATGAATTCCATTTAGGTGTAAACACATTTATAGAAAGAAACAAATAATCCCTTCGCGTATACACTGGAGTTTCTAAAAGATCACTTAGAAAAAGGAAGTATAGGCTAACACTACTGCTAGTGTTAGCCTATCCTAGCCCTGCTAAATATACATTATGGGGAAAGTAATGGGCAAGCTAACGGTGCGCTTAGCTGCAGTTATTAGATAATGTCCACAACAAAGCCACTGGTTACAATTTTCTTCTTGCGCTACACTGATACTTAAATGGTTCACAAGTGTAAGTCACGCGAAGTGCTAATTTTACCAAAAATAGCATATCACTGAGAGCAGGAGAGATGTTAGGCTAGCTTAGAGAGGTGCCGCAGCTAATTGCAATGACATCATCGCAATGAAACAGTTATGTCCGTCATCTTACATCTTATCAACCGGACTCTACACTGTGGTATAAACATATAGATGAATAACTCGTTCTATGCCATTACTGTTCAATAGTATCAGGTGCGTAACTTGCTATTCGATAGATGCTAGCGAGAGAAGCTAGTTAGCCACGTCACTCTGAGAGACTTCCAACATTTTCCTTGCGACCATCCAAATCAACAGAAATATCGGGCGCCTTGTATTCTGCTCACCGCTCTGTTCGCCCAGGAAAACGAGCTTAAACTTTCGCAGAGGGTTGCCAAACTCCCCACCGCCGGTCGTGGTTGACATTTTGTCGGAAAATGAACAGCTAACTAGCTGACTGGGCTAATGATGTGATGTCTAGACTGGAGAGAAGCACGCAGTGTCTTGATGCTGCTCCGGCCAGCGCTATTGTTTTCCTAAACTCTGAGAAGTGAAACAGCGCCACCAAGAGGCAAAGATCTTAATAGAAACGAAAAATGTGACCCTTTAAAATTTACACGAATAATTGAGTGATGATAAATTTTACCTTGATTATAAGAAAATTCAACCCCAAATCAGGAACTTCAATGGATGTAAATGCAATATAATAAAACTATTCTTGGTATAAGAAGACAAAAATAAAGGACAAAATAAGAGAGTGATTGTGTTGATTTATTTGTCAATATTGACAAATATTAGAAGAGGTTTTTTGAGGTACATTCAAGCAATTGAAGTCATTGTTCTAGCTGTGAAGCAATACATATTAGGTAGGTAAAGTTGATTTTACAGAGCCACAATTTGCTTCACAAGTCCAAAACATCCCTAATACTGTAAATACATCAAACAAGGCTCTTCGAGTTTAACACACGTAGAACTATTTTATACATCACTGGTGTTTTCTTGTTTTCGATTGTCATTCTTAGGGTTGTGACTCATTTAATGATCAATCTCCTTCTCTGTGCACCTCCTTGAGTTCCTCTTGTTGTTGCGTGTCCTCTGTGCCGAGCGGTGAATTCATCTCATCCTCCTCTAATCATTCAGCATGCACCTTTGTTGCAGGTGCATGAGGTGCAGCCACTGGAAAGGTGGAGACTTGTGGTGAAGCTGGCCTCATTTGAACAAACGAGGCATTTATTCCAATGTCCTGCAATTCAAAAACAGGTCAGAAAGTGTTGGTCCCATGTCAGAAAACGGCAGCTTGAACATAAATATACAAGTGGTTTTTTACTCACACTTCTGCTCAGGGTCCGGCACAGACATGGAATAAATTAACAACGTTCAACATTTAATTTAAAATTATATTACTTTTCCAAATGACAGAATATTGCTACAAATAATGCACCTGCAGGTTTGGGGGTCATCAGAGTCAGTGGAAGCTCCGCAGTGACATCACTGAAATAGAAAATACGCATTAATAAACAGCTGTACCAATGAACATCACATATTTTTTTAAAACACGACCATAAATAAAGGATGAAAAAGCGATTACCTTGCTGTTAGTCCACCTAGGAGGCTTCAGATGGCAGAAACACAAACATAAGAACACTTCACTCTTCAGTCTGACTCATGAATATGAAGCCTTGATGGCATCTAGACGTGAGCTTACCCTCCGCTGGACACCATTAGATTGACCTTGACCTTGTAGGAGACGATGATTCCCTGCATTTCCTTTTCTCCTTGACTCCTGTGGGCAGAAAAGAACAGTTCATCCGTCAGGGCATGCGTGTCGTTACGTCAAGTCGCATCCCCGACACCCACTAAGAGGATCAAAACCCGTCCTGGGATCAGCCTAAGTCCCTTCATGTAGCGGCCCAGAGTGGCTTACAGCGTGGTGGACGCCAGGTGGGTGTCCTCGTCCTTTAGCCGTCCGTTCACCGAGAGACCTCGTTTTTCTTTGTTGTTGGACAGCAGAGGGGTGAGCTGGAAGGACTTCTCCAGCGTGGAGTTGGAGTTCACCGTCTCCCTGTGTGAAATGGGGGAAACTCAAGACCAGTTTCCTCCATTTGGGATTTATTTGGGTAATAATGAGAAAAGCTCACCCGAACTCCTCGGCGCAGACCGTCTTGGTGTACTTGTCAGACGAGTACAGCACCACGTTTGTCATCTGCTCAACTGGAAGACAAACCTCAAGAGTTCACCCACATGCTTGAGATCACAGTCTACAGTCTACTCAGTCAAAGCAAAAATCCATCTTCTGACCTGAGATTTTGATTTTCTTCACAATTTTGCTGGTCTCGTTGTTGATTTTGACGTTAACAGTGATCGGCTGCCCGTGGTAATAGATCTGAACACGAGAAATGCTTATTAAGTAACCATTTTACTGATAATTTCTGCGTATCCTCGCTTTTTTCCGACCTCCTTCTCGAGGGAGGCCTCCAAGTGGACGGGTTTGTCGCTCATAATGAACTGCTTGGTGATGTCGGCCTTCGGTCCAGACTTGTTTGTGTCTGGAGCAAACTGGATCTTGCGAATCCTCAGACGACACGTGTCCCTAAAACACACACCGCCCCCCCCCCAAAAAAAACACAGTCAGGGGGAAACAGAGACCCAGGACCTTCTCATCTTTGTCCTTGGCACACCCACTTCTTCCCGATGACCTCATCGATATTGTGGGGCGCATTGGCGAGGTACGCTTTGACCTCAAAGTCCACGCCGCAGGCCTGAAGTGGAGCAAAGCCACATGCAGTAAACAGTCAAACAGTCCAGGTGAGTGTGGAGAACACAGGTAGGGCAGGTAAAGGCACCTTGCCAGAATCGTTGGGCCCCGGCTGCAGGGAGACGGAACAGGGCAGATCTGTCGCCATCTAAAATAAATGAAAGGTAAAGGCTTTGGCATATGAAGGAATCTGAATGCACAACCACAACAAAGTGATGTTTCCGGACCTGAAAGGAAAAAGCATGTCCCTGCTCTCCGCTCTTCCCCAGGAGGAATTCCTGCATCGGGGTCTTAGCCGTGTTCTCCCCCGTGGGCGGGTACACCTGGATGCGCTGGATCCAGATGTCCCTCCTGAAGGATAGACCCATCACGTCCAGGTCCTCGCTTCCGTAGCGGAAGGCGCAGGCGAGGTAGACGTAGACTGCAAAGAGGGAGACATCTTTAGGGTCCCTGCAGTCACGGCGTTCAAAGGCGGTTTGGGATTCAGGTACCTTTCCTGCCCTTCAGGCTGGAAGGGTCCACTTTGACGACGCCCTCTGCACAAGAGAAGAAAAACGGTGCCATCAGGTCAAGCACAGCTGCCGTGTTTGAGGGCGTACATGCTGCAGGACATACCCACGACTTCCACCGAGTCCACATGGTCCACAAAGTCCCTCTTCCCTAAGTACAGGGTAATCTGCGGAGCAAAGAGGCAAACAGTGAAGGTTATTTCTGGAGACATTCAAATTGCTCTCCTCCTCCTCCTAATGACTATGTTATAACTGTTACTCACATTTCCATTGCCACTGGTCTTCCTAAATACCCTTAAAAAAAAATCAGAAAAGAAGTTAAAAATCTGACTTGATACTTTCAAACCAGTCCACATT
Source organism: Arothron firmamentum (assembly GCA_016586285.1). Lineage (NCBI taxonomy): Eukaryota > Metazoa > Chordata > Actinopteri > Tetraodontiformes > Tetraodontidae > Arothron > Arothron firmamentum. Next base: position 34,015 of record BJFM01002688.1, read on the forward strand.
CATCAGTATTCATTATATATTTGTTCATTTATTTGTATTGTTCAAGCCTAAAGATGCCTTAATTCATGTTGTTGTGCAGTTTATTGTCATCTTTAAGTGCTGGACGCTGAACTCCTGAGCGTCCAGCCCACTCTCTGGTGAGCTGGGATTAGCGTTAGGGCTGATAGGGCTCATGGGCGCTAATCGGAATTTTTACACGTCTGTGATTTTATCAATGTATACATCGCATGCCTGATTTATAGTTCCTGAAAATCTTGTAAAACAGTACAGATTTGAGAGGAAGTGTGCTAAACTCTCAAATTAACTCATGAACTGAGTCTCTTTGCTTATTTCATGTAAAAACAATACAAAGGTGATCTTCTCCGTCTCGTACTTACTTTGACATCTTAAAGGCAACGCTATGGATCCAGTCTGCAATTAAAACGATGGAGTCAGTTAACTCACGATTACAGTGTCGATGACCCCTGTTACATTTTCTATGTCATTGACTGGATCTTTCAGTCATGAGCATTTATCGGTATTGGATTGCCAAATCACTGATTTTGGATGATGTCGCCTCAGCACGTCTCCATAAGTAAACGAAGCTGCCCACTTACCTCAGTTCAGTCTCCTCTGTGCTGCTGTGTAAATCCCTGGCTGTTGACAGTCTGTCAGTGTGTGTGTGTGTGTGTGTGTGAGAGAGAGAGTGCTGGGCGCCTTTAGCTTTTATACCATGACCTTTCATCTGCGGAGACCTCCCTTCAGCTTATGCAGGTCCTCACAGGGGGACGTTTTTGGGAAAATGTAATTAGAGCGTTACCATTTCTGGTGCGTAGAAAAATGTTGCTGCATCGCATCATCTGAGAGATAAAGATGGTTTTGTATGTGTGGGTGTTTGTGTGGGTGTGTGTGTGTGTGGTGGGGAGGGGGTGTTAAAAGCGGTTTAAAAGTAATCAGTTCCTTTTTGCTGTAAAAAAAAAGGATTGGATTTAACACCACGAGACATTTAATGTTGAGATGTGTGCCTCTCTGTGACCTGAACGTTTACAGGTGTCCACAGTGATTTTAGCAGGTTTTGGCAGTGGTGGTGGTGGTGGCAGGGTGACTGTTAAGCTTTGCACAATCTGCATCATGGCGGGTTTACAAGGACTAAGAAGACCTGCTGACTTAACGCCGCGCAGCCAAACAAGTACAGCATTTCACCGGCGCTGTGGTGCGACGCTGTGGGTTTAGCTAGAAAAGTGCTGGCTTTCACTTCCTTCAGAAGTCCTGCATTCACCACCAAACGCCAAGTGAAGATCCAGTCTCTTATTTTGTCTCCAAGCGACAGTTAAATCCATCTAGTTTGCTGCGGGATCTTCTTGCTTCCTCAGCTGGCTATAATGGATTGATTAGCTATGGAGCTGGATGATGGGTTTTATTGATGGATTACAACACTTTAGCTGTCAGGGATTTTGTGCCGGCCTCCACTCAGCTGTCACCTGGGGACAGGATTGGAGATCTCCTTAAAGCTGGCCTGACAGGCCAGCGCTGCTGCAAGTTATGTCATCAGATCATGAACGGAAGTTCTGAAATATTTGATGGTTCTTCTTTGCAACTCTGTGTAACTCAGCTGGCGTGTCAGAATTTTGGCAAACGTTAAATATTTAATAACATACAGCGCAGTGGTTAATTTTGTTTTCATTGTCATATCATTATCATCACCCTGTTTATGGTTAACCACGTGCTAATGAAGAACAAAATCAATACATTCTTGTAACGTCTTCATGTGTGTGAGGCCTATTATTAGCATTTACAGTCATTCTGTGCAGAGCTTTGTGCGTGTGACTAGGCACAACCAAACCACAGATGGAAACGGTGCTGCCTGAAAGCTTCACACTTCCTGGTTTAAGCATTAAAAAGTCAACTGACATGTTCCACCTGAGATCAAGGAGCGCTGAGCATTCATGCGTCAGGCTTAAGGTCTGCGCAGCACTCCTCTGCTGTGTGAGGCGACCATGTTAATGAGGGCTAAGTCACCTGACAACACCCTGTGTTGCATTTTCTAATGGGCTGACCAATTAATTCAGCGTTTAGATAATAGCCTGTGATCTCAAGCCAGCGATCTGCTGGGTGCTGAAGCGATTACGTGTCATTCTTATCCCCAACACTTCACATTCGTCGCCATGGCCTCCAAATGTCACAGTCTGTACTTCCGGGATAGATCTGAGTCTCTGTGCACCACTTAATATCACAGTAAAAGAAGCTTAAAATGAAACTAATCTCTATACATTTGGACTGCCTATTTTGGGTTTTCTTTTTTCACCCTTGACTGTGTGAGGTGATAAACAGAGAGATAAGCCCCTTACACTTAATCTGCTGCCGTGTTTGGCAGGCGCTTTACATAAAAGGTTGACATCGACCCTCAGACTCAGTCCCAGTGCATAACTACACAGCGGTATTACCTCTTCTTAACACAGTCTTTAGCGTGCAGGGACAAGGTAAAGATTCACTGTGACTGATTGGGAATATGGAGAAAATACTCTCATGGCAACTTTATAAAAACTTAACACAATCACACATCAGCCTCACTGATGTTCGGCAGGGAAAACTGTCGGAAAAAACTTCCAGATGTTATTTTTAAATTACTATTATATTCTAATTTGAGATGGATTATGCAAGCATAATGCATTGGTGATGATTCCATAATCTAACTAGTAACTAGTAACTAGTAACTGACAGCAGCCTCTGTGATCGTGCATGCCCTTCGGTTTTTATGCTCGCACAAGCAGCACATGTGGTGGAAATAGGGAGGGGAAGCACCTCGTGACATGATCTCCAACCATGACAGACGCCATTTAAAAAGATTGGCCAGCATCTGCATCAGCATCCGTCAGATAGATATTTATATCCACTTTCAAACCGGTAAACCACGCAGTTTTAAAAACAAGACATCCAAATCCCCCACATCGCCTCTCACCTCCCAGACTGGTGTGTCATCTATGACCCTGCAACAAGTGCGAGTAGGTTTAGAATTGGGGGTCAGAGTTTAGTCTCAAAGCCACATCTGAGGCAAAATATGACAGATTGAAGGTGGATTTATTGCTATGCTACAGGACAGATGTGGGAAAAGATGGATACCTGTCAGAAGTTTGTTCAAATATGTCCTAAAATCCTTTTTATAAAATACACTCTTCCAAGAAATCACATCCTACCGATATTCTTCCATTCTTTTATATTTAATGTTTGTCGCAACTTTAACATCATATATTCTGTGTAAATACGTAAGTAGTGATCAAAGATTGAACAAAAGCAGTGGAGAAATGATGGAATATTTGCAGAAGATGCAAATCTTAACCATACAGTGGAAATATTCCTTTTGCATATCATTTGAATAGTTTAGGAGAAAGCTTAAAAAAAAAAAAGAGAGAGAGAGAGATTACACAGTAAATATGATCAGATTTCTGTGGAATATGTGTTTTATTGTGGCTGTGGTTGCCTTGGTTTTCAGAAACTTTCTGCTGAGCAGTGAGAGGTGCGACTCCAAATTTGCGACTGAACAGCTTCCCACAGAGCTGAATTCTTCTGCTCGTGGAAAATGAGGAGAGGAGGAGGAGGGTAAGGAGGGTAGGAGGGCAAAAATAGGAAAGTGAGCGATGATCATAACCATATGCAGGGTGCTTTTTTTCAGAAAGGGAAGGAATGAGTAAGAAAGTTCAGAAAAGAAACTGCGAAAAAAAGGGGGAGTAAAGCAAAGACTGACCATGCTTTCCAAGTGTTCATATTTGCGGCTGGTTGTTTTTATTGTTTGGAATTTGAGGACGGAGATGGAGGCAGGGTCTGAGAGGGGAAGAAGACAGGAAGTGGGGGGGTAGAAGGAGGTGAAAAGGAAGCCGTGTGCTCTTTCACACACTGGTGTAGAAGCAGAGGCCCTTGCATGAATTCTTCTGGTTATGTCGGCCATCTGGAATGTCGAGTCACTTCCTCTGTCTGTGACTGTGCTGGAACGGGGCTGTCCGAAGCTTCTGCGCCCCCTCCCTCCAGCCTCTCAGCACCATGAAGGAGCGCTGAGGCCACGCCAGTGAGGACGCGGGGCTACTGACAGCAAAGCAAAGGATCTCGGGGGAGCTGACCACATCTACCCAGATGCGCTCGGCGTGGAATCTGGGGCCCAGAAGACGCAGAGACAACAGCAGCCATCGGCTGAACTTTGCAGAGGGTGTTCCTTTTCCCTTATAAGGCAACAGAGCTGGGAAATCATTTGAATTAGCCTGGTTTGTCGTGCACGCCTGTCTGGGTTTAGTGCTGACTGATTTCCATCTGGTATGTTTCTGCCTCTGGTGTGTGTGGGTGTGTTGGCCCCGTGTGAGGTTTGATTCGTTTGTTTTGCCATTCCTGGTTCTTCCCTCCTCGTTTGCATGCAGAGTTAGGGTGAGTGAGTGTTTGCAGTTCTGCCACGGGCGCCTTCGCTGCCACAGGAGTGGCGGCTTAATTCATACTGTCCGGCAAACCCCCCACCCGCCCCATCCACCTACTTCCTCATCTGTCCCTCACGCTGCCGTGATTATGATCTGTGTTTGTTGGAGCAACACACCCACCTGGGTGCAGCAACGTGCGGCCGAAACCTGAAAACTGTGTTTGTCACGAGGGGCGCCGTCACACAAGGGGGACTGGAGTACTGTCTGTTACCGGGAACTCAGCGCACCATCAGCCGGGTGGTTCTTTCCTCCCTCGGCACAACAGGATGTGCGAGCGGCAGAGACAGAAGGCTGATTGTTGCTCTGTGAAGTCGATCATAGGAATGTTCACCCAGCAAGTCTGACAAAATTTGCTTCCTGCTATGGCTGCTTTGTCAACCCTTCTGGATTATTTCCCTCAACTGGGCCACGCTCCACACTGACAGCCATGGCTACGGCTGTGTGGTATCATCGCGACATCAGCCGCGTCCAAGCGGAGGAGCTGTTGGCGAGGGCGGGGAAGGATGGCAGCTACCTGGTGAGAGACAGTGAGTCGGTGCCTGGAGCCTATGCACTCTGCCTATTGTGAGTATATGAAGATCTCACACAGCACAGGCCAACAGAAACACGTATTTGTGGCACTAAAACGTGATTTGAAAGGCTCTTCTTGAGCATCCTCACTTGGTTTGTGACTCTGCAACGCCATAAACATCTGACCTAGCAAGTGGTGGCACTATTTGCATATTTAATATTGAATGTCTATGACCTTTTCTGAAGTCTGAACTCACCGTTTTAGTATAGTTTCACATCAGTAAAAATGGGGATATGAAATTAAAGTAATTGTGGTTGTGACTGAACTGGTTTCAATGTGTTGATTTCATGAAGCATCAAGAGATCAGAGCCTGGAGAACGAAATTTTACTTTATGTAAAATAATTCCAACCTATCTTGTGAAATTCGGTTTTGGCCATCAGGACTGGAAACCTTTCCTAGACCCATCACCACTGTAGCGCAGCCCCAATCTGTAGATTCACTGGCCTCACATCCATCGCCGTCACCTTGGCCGCATGCAAACCGGGCCAGCCTCGGGCCGATGCCCAGTGTAAAGCCTGGCCTAGGTCTCCCTGTTTCCCCACTTGCCCCTCTTCCCTCCCCGGGGCCCCTGAAAGAGGGCGGGAACTCCAGTGACCGCACTACGCCGACTGCTCCTCAGCCCGAGCCAGATACATTCCTGAAAGTTGAGCTGCTGGTAGTGCTCCCTCTTTAACTGGGTTCCTTTCTCAATATGTCATTCTTCTGTAGAAATTCGTCCCCCATTAGGCTCCGACTCTCCCCGAACATCATTGAGGCCTTCCAAGAAACAAATAACCAATAGGGCGACAATCCAAGCGTTTCTCACACACAGAAGCCACATCAATGGCCATCTGTAAAACAACTGGCACTGTGTTAAAATGCCTTTTATTACAGCTGAGCATGTGGTTCCTATTTGAAGGACATATTTGTCAACATGCTCTCTCACATTTACTTGTCACTAACAGTGATTTTTGGTTTCCAAAGGTTCCAATGTCACGTTCACACCTATCGAATCCTTCCAGACGCAGACGGCCTTCTGGCGGTTCAGGTAAGCGTTCCTCAAACTACTCACACACACACACACACACCACTGAGAAGGAAAGCAAGGAAAAGCGATAGATGTGGGCAACGTTTGCGCAAGCAGCAACACTTTCAGCTCTGTCCGGACGTCATTTCTGCCATGTGTCTGCGTGCTTGTGGCACAAGCTCTGCAGCACAGAGGAGAAATTGTTTTTATGTCTCAGAGATTCCTGGTCAACCCACACTGGGTCATAACCCACGGAGAGGGCTCATTTGTTGCTGCGTGTGTGTACACAAGAGTGTTTGTGTTCGACATAATGAGTCTGTTGGATGTGGCAGTCTGAAGCAGCTGTGCTGTATGTAAAAATACACACAAAACACGAGGTTTGCAGTCAAGACAGAATGCACATAATGCAGTGAGAAAGCGAGAGAGTCAGACAAATGAGCTTTGAAGACCTAAACTAGAATTGATTTTCAGTTGTATGTCTGCCTGTTAAATGTAGAAAATTCATTTTAATGATGATGGCCTGGCAATCATTTTCAAACCTTGGAAAAATCATCAGCTTTAACACAGCTTGGACCTGCAATTCAGCTGCTATTTCAGTTGTTTTTCCACCAACTTCAGTATAAACCTCTTATATGTAGCCCTCAACCCCCCTGGCTTATTTTCTCCACTCAAAAGTTGTGTCTGTTTTATATTTGGGGAGCCTATTGCTTTATTAGACTGTTAAAAAAAAAAAGGTGTTCAAATCTGCACAAACCTGACTTTTTGTCAGTCGCACTATATTATGGTTACACATTATATTTAATAAAACATATCTTTAAAAAAGTAAAACTGATAAGCTGTTGTACTGGTTTTTTTGGTCTTGCCACAAGGTGCTTTTATCAGTGCAGATCAGCTGTACCTTCTCCTTCCTGGTATGCAAATCAAGATTTATTTGTGTGGGAAAAGCATTCACAAATGACCCCACAAGCTATACAGTCATGATCATTGAAGTTCTGTTACTTGATTTCTACAAATGTGTTTCTACATGAATTCCTTAATGGTGGACAAACATTTTCATAAGAGTTTGTGTATTAAATGACTTCTGTGTGAATGTGTGTGTGTGTGTTTGTGTGTGTGTGCGTGTGTGTGTCACAGACAACACAGGGAGTGCAGGTGAACTGTTTCCGCACGCTAGAGGACTTGGTTTTTGGATACCAGCATCCCCATAAGGGCTTGGTCAGCCCACTGATCTATGGTGTTCCCCGTGACATGGACATCGGCGATGACAGCTCAGGTGCGCCCTCTATCTGTTACAGCGACTAATGACAAGCGTTCAGTACCCAGACACCTACATTTAGATGCTGTATACAGCGAAACAGCACATGCATGCAGAAACGGCCCCAATGCCCTTTGTAAAAAGGCTGTCTTCAGTGTTTATTATTGTTTGGTTTTATGTTTCGTGTGTACACAGATGATGAGAAACCACCTCCCCTTTCCTCCTCTGTCAACACCGCCTCAGTCCCAGCAGCACCAGCAAAACCAGCTCCTCATGCCATTTTTCTGGACAGGTTTCAAGAGTTGAACACATACAGGTGATGTTTTCCAAGTTTTGGAAAATGCTCAGACAGTGACAATGTTTGGATTGCACTCTTTCTCAACTGTGATTTTATTTTTCCTTGTTTGCAGCTCTAGTAATGAGGTGGTCAGTCATCTGAAAGATTATCTCTTCAATGAGCTGCCCTTTGACATTGAGAATGTGCATAAAGGCTCAGCGACATTGCGCCACCTCAGATGCACTCTGGGCACTGCCTGCCAAGGCCTGCACAGGTCGGGGTTTTATGCTTCTATTATCAACAATGAGCTGAACGTGAACCTTGAACGGAGTTGAAATGCTCTGAGCATGTGTCGCTGTTTACTAAAATGTGTTTCTGTTTCATCAAAACGCTGTGTATTGATGCAGTGAGATCGACTTGACACTGTCAAGCCTGGAAACACTGGCCAAGGTCTTTGACCACCCAAGCTGCTCTTTAACACATAACAAAGGACAGGTATGATTTAACAATATCCTGCTTTCAAATATGTCCATTTGACAGCCCTTTGTAACAATTCACAGTTTTATTACTTCTATTTTTGGACACAGGGGCCAGAGATGGAAATGGACAGCTTGTTGTGTAAGATTTCAGCTTTGGTCAGCCTCCTTTCATCACTGGAGAAACGGGTGTGTTGCGTTTGTCAAAAACATTAGCAACACTGATGATGCAGGGAATGCTAATTAATACTTTTCCTCACCTTACAGGTATTGAAAGCCTTACAAGAGGCGATGACCAATCACAACCTGGCAGTGCAGCAGAACCCACCGCCTCCTGAACCGACACCCCCAAATGCAACTCCTATCAAGACCCCTGCCAGACCTTTACCAGTTAATTCCTTTCAGGTAAATTGTAGCAGCAATACAGCGTAGGAACATAGGAAATTCTCATCCTTGACTGTGTGAAAAGCTTTTTTTTTTTAAATACCTCTCCAGGTGAAGGTGCTGAGGTATGGCAGACAGACGGTTTCTGTGGACGTGGACTCAGGCGTGCTGCTTTTCGACAGGAAGGCCGTGTCATTTGGGATGGAGAGGATCTCACATGACAGGAGTAAGGCAAAACACTTTTCTCTTCATATCTCATGTAAATGTGGTTCCTGCTGATGTTTGTTGGGCTTCAGTCCTTCAGATTGTCAAGCTCCAGAGCAAAATACGCATGGTCATCGACAGCCATCACAACACGCCACGGGAGATGATGTTCGAGAGTGTACGGGTGAGAAAGCTTCATCCTTAAATGGAATCATTCTCACCCCTTCCTGCTTCTCATGGAATCATCTCCATCCTCCAGAAACGTGATGCCTTCTGTCACCTGCTCCAGCTGATGAAAATGAGACACTCACAGCAGAGTGAACCTGACGCAATCTCTGTGTTCGTTGGCACGTGGAACATGGGTAAACTTCTGCCTCCTACCAGCAGAGGCACTGATGCAACCAGCTTTTATTTCATCGTTATTACTCTGTGTTTGCAGGTGGATCACCCCCTCCACGTGCTCTGCAGACCTGGATGAAGTGCTGCGGTTTAGGTCACACCCCTGATGAGGCGACCGCGTTGCTCCCACATGACATCTACGCTGTTGGGACTCAGGAAAACCCTCAAGGGGAGAAGGAATGGTCTGAGCACATAAAGGCTACCCTCCGTAGCTATACTCATATTGAATTTAAACAAGTAATTAATCTTTTCATCCAATTTTCTCTCTTAGGAGTCTAAATTGAGTGCATCACAAATGTCTAATGTCTTTATTCTACACTTACAATGTTATAACTGTACTGTACTTTTATGAGGTGACTCAAGAGTTTGACCATGATAGAGGATTACTTTTTTCAAATCATTAATTATTACTAAATACTCACAAATAACTTTAAATGACCTTATTTATTTATTTACACAGCAGAAATAAATATATCTGGCTCTGACCTGAAAGAAAGGAAAAGGTTGATGATCCTGCAGGACACATTTTTTCCTAGCACATCCTGCAAATTTGTCTTTGCTTAAGAATTGCACTATTTGTGTAATTTAAAGTCACGCAGCCTTATATTGTATTGTTGATCAGCGTGGTTGATTGGCATTTTTAACATGAAAGTAAAGTTGTGTCATCATTGGAGTGTGTTTTGTCAGCTTTGAGCAGTTTGTCTGGTAATGCGACCTATTGTCCTGTAGGTGGCAGTGCAGTCCCTCTGGAATATGCGCCTGGCTGTGTTTGCGAAGCCCGAACATGAGGCCCGCATCAGTCATGTGAACACAGCCAGTGTGAGGACGGGTCTTGGGAACACTTTGGGTAAGACGATTTGAAGATGGTCCAACTGTGATTTTTAATTAGCTTTAGCTCTGTAGCTGTGTTTTCTCTCTGACCTCAGGAAACAAGGGAGCTGTCGGCGTCTCCTTTCTTTTCAATGGAACATCTTTTGGGTTTGTTAACTGCCACCTGACCTCTGGAAGTGAGAAGATCTTAAGGTGTGTTGTGCATGAGTGCAAGAATACATATATACAGACAAAATGTGTGTTGTTTTATTTATTCTTTATTTTTATGTGTGGTATTTAGGAGGAATCAGAACTTTATGGACATCCTCAGACTGCTCTGCTTGGGTGAAAAACACAGCACCTTTGACATCAGCCTGCGCTTCACCCATCTCTTCTGGTGTGGAGACCTCAACTACAGACTTGATTTGGATGTACAGGTTGGCCCAGCAGGTTGAAGTAAATGAAACAAAGCAAACTAGCATCTCTAAAAACACTGATGTGCTGCAGGATATCCTGAAACATGTTTCGAAGAGAGCGTTTGATGAGCTTATGTGTGCAGACCAGCTGACCCGTGAAAGACACAAGCGGAAGGCCTTCCTCAATTTCAGTGAGTTTCAGTTTACCGCAGATATTTTTTTCAATAAAGCTATAAAAATAACAGTTATTGTAGAAAAAATGTTAATCCAGAAAACAGAACAAATGAGTCACGATTCAGCTGCTAGCTTTGGTTGTCTCACTCTGTGCTCTCTCTGTTTATCCTGGTGAAGTTGAGGAGAAAATCACTTTTCCACCCACCTACCGGTACGAGCGGGGGTCTAGGGACTGCTACCTGTGGCAGAAATACAAGACTTCAGGAGTGAGTCATTTATTTTAGCAGAGAAACACAAGAGCATGTCTACATAAAATGACCTCCAGCTACAGGACAAAGGAGGACCAAAAGCCTGTGAAAAAAATCATATCTACACCCCTGAGTAGCTGCTAAAGAATGTTTTTGAGCAATACACTTACGTAGAACAGATGCTTTAATGTTTCCTGAGTCATGTCAGTGTTTTTAATGTATTATTGCACTGGTTGCCATATGAACGAGCCTGTAGGTTTATTTCGGATGGTCATAAAAATATTCGCCAACAAAGTGAAGGTCCTTGCAAGCACTCCAGATATTTTTGTATGTAACTCTAACCCCTTTGAAAGGACAGCAGCTGTCAAGGCCTCTAAGTATAGAAGGTTGTGAGTTAACCTACAGGCTAATAATGGAATTTGCAGCACAAGAAGTCAGATACAAAATGCTTTTATCTGCAGGTACGAGTGAACGTTCCATCATGGTGCGATAGGATTTTGTGGAAGTCCTACCCAGAGACGCACGTCACCTGCACTGCATACGGTAACATCTACATGAAAATGTGGACATGATCCACATGAGGTGTTTTCCTGCTAAAGGATGTATTCTTTCCCACCGTTGCATTTAACTGCTTTCTTATAGCTCCGGCTCTTTGTCTGTAACATGAGGCTTTGCAAATAAGGTTAAAATACTACAAGTTCTGCTGGTGAAATAAGTGCACAGCTGAAGTGAAAGAGATGGGTCACACCCCCTCCTGCTCTTTGGTTTACAAAGAAAATGAGTTGTTTCCACTTTTTTTTTGACACATTTCCTTCTTTTCTCATGTATCTCAGCAAAATACTTGACTGTAAAAATAGTAGCCCAACTGCTTTTTACATCCAGCATTTTTCTCAAACCACATCCTGTGAAGTTTTCCTTCCAGACTTCCTGTGTGATAAGCAGTGTTTTGAACACAAATTGTTACTGTATTGTCCTTGTAGCAATGTGTGTGTGTGTATGTGTGTGTGTGTGTGTGTGTGTGTGTGTGTGTGTGTGTGTGTGTGTGGTGCATATGTCTGCTACCAGGTTGCACAGACGACATCTTCACGAGTGATCATTCACCTGTCTTTGCCACGTTTGAGGTCGGAGTGGTGACCCCGCTCACTGCCAAAACAGGTCCTGTGGGCACAATCCGACAGAAATTGGTCGAGTCCCTTCCTCACACTAACGGTCCTGTCGTATATTTGTGTGGCACAGATGTGAATCGAAGCGTAGAGAGGGCCTGGATCGAACTTGAAGGAATCGAGGCCATTGTGAAGACAGCAAGCAAGGCAAAATTCTTCATTGAATTCCATTCATCTTGTCTGGAAGGTAGAAGGAAGGGAAAAAAGTCATTTCTTTGAAGTTTTCTTTTGTAGCGCAGCAGCAAAAAAATGCACTCACGTCTCTTTATTGTAGAGACGCGACGCTCGAGCGAGAACGACTCCCAGAGCTGCGACATCCCCAGGTTCCTCAAACTGGGATGGTCCTTCAAACAACTGCCGAAGGTTTGGAGGCCATTGGTGGATGTGTGTAATCATTGCCTGGAGTCAAGTGTTGATTTTGTTTCTCCACATCTATCCCAGCTCCTGCCTGTCATGTCTGACCTGGAGTATCTTCAGGATCAGCATCTGCTGCTGTCCGTCAAGTCCTGCGATGGCTTTGAGTCATACGGTTAGTCCCATTAGCTGTTCCAATGGGCCTGTTTACACAACCATAATCTAACCATAATCTGATTACCATGTATTATGATCACATTATTCGAGTGGACATGTAAAGAGGATAATCTGACATGCTTTATCAGATAACAGCACTTTTCTGGTTATGAGAAATGTGTGATGACATGTGTAGGAAGATCTCACAGTTTAATCACAATGAGCAGACAAGAAAAATGGAGAATAAAGGAGGACAGCAGCAGCATGTAGCCTATATTGTAGGACTATTAGCTCCCAGATTAGGACAGCTAATGCCTGTAGGCATCGCCGTGTTCAACAAGCCCAGGCCTGATGATTTGAAAGCAAGGGGATGTTTGAGGCTTGCGTCAGCGCAGTATGTATGTGTGGCATTGGAAAGAAATCCGTTAAATGGACTGAGACATGTAAACCAGGGATTTTTCTATTATTGCATTTCTGAAGTGAGTGTATATAAGTCAGATCTAATTATTACAATCATCTCATTACTTCCAGTTATAGGATTTTTATGGGCACGTAAGCGGGCCCAAAATAAAAATCATAAAAAGCCAAGTATTGCTGTCGGGTTCCAACGTCCTCCTGACCTGTCTCACAGGTGAATGCTGCGTGGCTCTGCGGTCTTTAATCGGAGCATCGGAGCAGTTTGAGACATTTTTGTGCCACAGAGGTGAGGACATGGGTTCTATCAGAGGACGAGTCAGGCTGCATGTGCCCAAGGACAGACGTGCGGTGCGAGAAAAAGTCTACGGTGGGTCAAATAGCCAAGAACAGCCCACAACGCCTCTGCTTCCCCTGAACTATCACTTCCCACTGTTGCTGCATAAACTCTCTGGCCAGTCTCACGTTGCTTCCTTTCTTTGGTTCCTCAATGATCGCTGGCTTTGGCTTTACGCTTGCTGGTATCTGTCGACCGCTTCCTCTTTTGGCACCTGATTGACTGACCCTAAGCAGATGCATCCTGAGACACTGAAAAAGGACAGATGAGTATTGTGTCACCAGGTCAGACACTTCAACCTTCAACCACATGCATACATCACCATTAACTGGGCTTGTGCACACACACAGAGACACACACACACACACACACACACACATTGTAGCAGTTTTACTTCATACACTTGTAATTTATTTTTATTTTTTTGGACAGAATTGTTCTGCTTTGAGAAAGATCGTGGAAGGGGCCACATTTCTCCCGTTTCTACCAGGCTTCCAATGAACAGGTGAACAGATGTCACATTTCTGAACACTAGTGAATACCAGCCCTCATTTCTAAAGAGGTGTTCTCTCAGACCTGTGCCTTACACCTCCTAATCTTTTTAGGCCTGTGACAATGTTCCAAAATGGATTGCCAGGCTTAAATGTTCTATCAATTCAGCCAGTCAGTACTTTGTTTCATTGTGCATCAAAAAGCTTAAATTGTAGTTAATCTGAAAAATGACCAGGACCACGGATCTTAGCACACAAAATGATCTGAAATGAAACCACCTTCTGGATTTTATTGTACAAATTTGAATTTTATAATTCAGCCCTGTCGTGTGCCTTGCTGCTGCAACCTGCCATCACCATCCATAATAGATCCTGGTGACCTATAGCAACCAAGAGCTTTTGTGGCGTAAGGTGAAAGCAGCTACATCGTGGAATTCAAAGCTTGTCTGTTGATTCCAGGTCCTCACCAGCTCCTCCCAAGCTACCTCCCAGCAACTACACAAATCCCGCCTACTTCATTGTCGAAGGGGTTTCAGTGGGGCGCAGGCCGGACGACGCTCCTCCCACTCAAAGAAAAGACCCTCAGGTGGTCTGGTCTGGAAAAGAGGCCCTGCAGCTCCCAAAAATCTCAGGACACCACGGACGAGTCTGTCGGAGGTCAGACTTCACAGAGATCGAAATCCCAGCCATTTTAATCCAGTGCACTCCGACCAGTGACCTTCATTCCCCCCACGCCAACTCCTCCTATCAACTTTTCCCAACCAAAACACATTCTCCCACATCTTCACAGTATTCACAAGCCAGAGACAAATCTAAAGATAATAAAGCTATTCAAGACTCCGTACTGCCCGAGAAGAACCTGAGGAACCTGCACATCAATCACTCTGCGATCATCAGGGATGAAACTGGGAGGGACCAGCATGACCCTGCAGAAAGGACCAACGCTGTTCATGCAGCAAAGGCGCCTTTGCCTTTTCCCTACGCTCCCACGCAGGTAGCGCAAAGTCAAGTGGTTGTTCCCTGGGTGGTGGAACAGAAACCTCCTGGACCTACGGGAGACAACTCTCTCACCGCTCTGCAAATCGCCAAGTCCCTCAGTGAAGTCGACTTCTTCCCCGCAGAGCTGAAAAGTCCATTCACACCCGGCCAGAGGTCAGGTTACAGAAATGGCCCCTCGATGAAGGGAGGCAGAGGCTACAGCTGGGAGAAAGAGGTAAACCCTGCTTCTCAATGTCAGGATCTCGCAGGATGCGACTCCTCAGTTAATCCGATATTCTGATTCCAGAAAATGAACATATTCAGACAAATACACTGATAGTCAAAGGGGATTCATTGCATTTGTTGAAGACTTTAACTCATCTTAACTCTTAGATGAGAACGCTGTTCACACCAAAGCCCACAAGACCCAGTGTCACTTTTCCTCTACTCGCTTTTTTATCACTGCTGTGTGAAACACCAACATGTGTCAGCCACAAAAGAAAAAAAAGTCTTTACACAAGAATTCTTATTATATATCTATACCTATATCTATATCTATATCTATAGATATATATCTATATCTATATCTATATCTATAGATATATATCTATATCTATATATAGATATATATATATATTATATTATTTATTATTTATTTTATATATA
>BJFM01002688.1:59004-72920 GCA_016586285.1 Arothron firmamentum
TGTGTGTGTGTTAGGAGAAGGTTGCGTAGTTATTTGCCGCGCTGCATTTTCCAGAGGAGGAAGCTGTGAGTGCAGAACTGTTGCGGGCGGGGGTGTTTTCGGGGGGAGTGTGAAGAAGATATGAGGTGAAATGTTAACAAAATCTCATAAAATCCACAGTTTGATAATTTCTCCGCATTTTGAATGAACTGAAGGCGGCTGTGGCTGTGGAGGGGCCTTTGTTGGAGGTCCCATTTTTCCCCGGCAGAGCGGCGCGCTGGCGGGGTCAGCGAAGTTACGAAAGTAATTAAAGCTGGGTGATTCACTGCCTGCTGCAGAGAAAAGAAAGCAAGCTGTCATTCTGATTTAGAAAAATAAATTACTATTTTAATAATGGGGGACGGTGGGGGTGCGAGAACGTCTCGAGCCTTGGCGAGGTTGGGGGGGGGGCTGGGGGGGGTGGGCACGTTGGGCGGGAGGAGGGGTCGAGGGGGTTGCTGGCTGCCTACTTATCAATAGTTGCAATTTTTTTTTCTTTTTTTCTTGAAACCTCATCGGGAGTACACCGCGAGAGCACAAGTGCCCTTAAAAAAAGAAAACCCGGAACATTAACATACTGATTTCATGCGCATGGCAAAGGGCCTGAGCCAATATCAGAGAGGACTCAGCACTCCTATTGTCTGCTGGGACTCTGGTCCCCTCTGATATGAAAATTCAATTATTTTATAACTAGATCTGGCGCTGCGTTTTGACAGTCAACAGTAGCGCCTTGCCAGCTGCATCAGTGTGGGGGACCGGAGGCTCCTGATAGCGAGAGAGAGGCCTTTCAGACATTGACATGTTTTTGGGGGGGAACAAGATTGCCTAAATGTGTTGCATTTAAGGCCTGAAAGTTAATCTAATGCACCGCCATTATCTCACTCAGGTAATTCCAACACCATCCTCAATCTGTGTTGACGCTCACACACATCCTCGCCGCATACTCGCACATCCAGCCATTCACCGCTTTGAATCTGATTCCAAGCCCGTCTGCATCCAAACAGGTAATGTATTTATTTTTGCTGCACATTGTCAGGAAGCTGTAAACTCTATAAACCTGAAGTTGTTTCGAGGGGACATCAGCAAATTTCTTGGCAGTTGTTCTAAAAAAATATGTGCTCCATGTCAGGATTTTCATGCGTTTGCATCGCTGCACATGTGATGCATCTGCCAAGACACGCACAATAGTTACCAGAAGATTTTTCTTACAAACCTTTTGTTACCTGAGAAAAAAACAAAAAACAAACTCCCTGGAGGGGCATAGCTTGTTTTGTTGTCTTGTATCTTTTAAATTCGAAATTTCCTCCTCGCTTCATTAGTGCGGACACCAAAACTTTAGAGGTGCTACCCACACAGGCGCATAAAGCCGGCCTATTTTTCTGAGTTTATGGGACAAATCCTTTCATTACCTCTGTGGCTCATTGTGAGGGTTCTGAGGGGGGTCTGTTGAGATTAGGGGACAGGAAACAAGCCCCCTGGTATGGCCCTCTTTACTCAGACCCCACTGTGTTGTGCTTATTAACCCAGCCTGGGAGAAGACGTACCTGCCTTCCCTCATTAGGCCATGGTGGAGGACGCGCTCAGGCCGCAGAAGAATGGAACATTAATTAGTATTCTCTGCAGGGGGACCTTCCATTAGCACTTAATTAGCAGTACGAGTACCATTCAGTGGGGCGGCTAGTTCTCGTCTAACACAGTATGCTCTGTGTGTGTGTGTGTGTGTGTGTCTGTGTGTGTGTGTGTGTTTTATACTGTTAAAGTCTGTGACTGTGTGTATGTAGAGCTTTTGAATATGTTTAGAAATGAAATGTATAAATAATCAGTGCGGGCTTGTAATGGTCTGGAACAGATGCCTCTCATTAGCTGGTTTGCTTTGATTTTTATGTTTTCTTATCAAAGCAAATCAAAGGCAAATCTTGTCCGTCTGTTAGATGTCACTTCCTCAGTGCTGCTGACCTTCGTGATGGCAGCAGCCGTCATCTGCCTGTGGGGCTCGGCCCTGGGGTGGTAAAGTGTGCGATTAGGGAATTGGGGTCAACTTCCCCCATTGGTCCCAGGGAAGTTCCTTTGATCTGCTGAGTAGGCATTCTTCTCCCTTTTCTCTGTGTTCTCTGTCCAGCGCCGTCGCCGAACAACGGAGGCTGTTAACCCACCTTGGGTCCGCTCTCGGGGCCTTCGCCAGTGCTTCCCTCCCTCGCTCCCTCGCTCTTTCCAGCAGCTAGTCTTCGGGGGCTCAGATGGATGGTGGCAGTGCTCACTTCTCCGAAATCTGAGAGGCGGAGAGCTGTCATTTGCCAATTTGGCTTGAATGGGGTGGACAGCGGATTGAATGTCGTTTTCCCACCAGGCTACACCATCCAGACCAGCAGGGGAGGGGGGGCAGACGCAGCAAAGGGGTGTAATATTAGAGTAAAATTAGAGCTTTGATGGCAGCTAATAGTGTGTGATGGGTTGCTCTGACGTGGATTTCCAGTAAAGACGCCACAGGTTGCCCCTCTGTCCACTCTGTCCCCACACTGACACACCTATGAGGTGATTCTGGCTTCACCTTCAGTCTCAGAGCTGTAATTTCTGTCGGATTAGTGTAATTACACATCCTCTAACTCCGAGGCCACTAATGTCTGAGGTCCAGAGCTGTGTCCATTCACACACACACACACACACACACACACACACACACACACACACACACACACACACACACACACACACACACACACACACACACACACACACACACACACGTGCGCACACACACAGTCTTTTTTTTTTTTTGCCATCTCTCTGTTTTATAAAACTTTTTTCCAGGAGAAGGGGGTATTTGAGGGCAGCCTTTATTGTGAATATACAATTACAACATGAAACATCAAATTCTGATAAATCGATCATGGCTTTAAAAGCATGATCCCATTAACATACATGTAAAAATGGCTCAGGTTCATTGCCTTTGTGACTGTAGTTTAGGCTGAGTGTCCTCCTAAAAGAGTACTCCTCGGTGTTCAGGTGTTGCGGTTGTTGCCTTTAGGGTTGTTAACTCATCATTAATCACCCAGGCCTGCCCTGCTATGCCTCCCACTACAGGAGACCTGAGGATGGAGGAAACGCAACCCTGGGATCTGCCTCAGGCCTGCCAGGCACACACTGACAGACGCACATGGACAGACATTGGATGTTTTGATAGCTTTCAAGGCACGAGCAGCTCTGAGATGCTCTGATGCGCCAACGCTTCAACGCTGCCTAAATATCCACATCAGCCTGCTGGACAATGGGCAGAAAGAGGAGACCCGGCATGATATGAAACGTGGATGACGCTCTGCGGTTTGTAAATTAGGCCTCTGATGCTCTGACCCGTGTTTAAATGTCGCCCTCTCATGCTTCTCCCCAGGTTTGATTTATTTATTTGCAGTGAGCTGAATCCTCCAGTTTCAGCTCTGAGGTGAGAAATCTAATATCCTGTTTTTAAGCGGATCTGATTGCACTGATTTCATTGTCCGCCTCTGTCTCGGTAACGCGTATACGCTTGTGACTGTGTGAGGTGATTGTCCTCTTCCTGCTCCACAGAGAGCATTGTGCTTTTGTTTTTTGAGATCTTTCATACAAGCTCTCTCACCCCCCTCCTCTCTTTCTCTCTCCTCTCACCCAGCGTGGCAACTCTTTCAAACGGGAAGCTCCAGGTCAGTTTCCCTCGCCAAGTTTTGCAGCCTGCCATGTTGTCTATTCTGCACAGCTATTTAAAAAATGTTGAATATCAACAATGGCTTTCACTGGTGCATTGTCAACTTTTGTATGAAGCAATCTTGGCTGAATGAGATGGGTCCCAGAGCAGGGAGAGCTCAGCAGCAGCGTGCACTATCACACCGCTGACTGGCCGTCTCTCACTCTTTATTTTCCCCCGCTGCACCTGGAACAGCCCGGGGCGCTACTCCCCCGTGAGCGCCTGCCGCAGGAGTCCAGGCGAGAGTTCGGGGCTCCCGATGTGGCTCCTGGGGCCTGCTGACAGCCAGCTGTTGAAGGTGTGTCTGACAAAGGGATTGAGGAGCAACGGGACCAGTCAGAGCTCGGTGAGTGTCCTCAATTTTCTGTCCAGAGTGGGAGGAGGGTTGTAAAGAGAGGAGAGGAGAGAGAGGGCGGGCATTCAGAAAGACCCTGCAGGGAGTTGTGTGTATTCTATGTGATCGTGAATATGTTTGTTCATCTGTCAGACGCTAAGCAGCAGAGGTTATCCGAACACACAACCTGTTGTCTTTTTGTCAGGGTTCGAAATTTTACAGCCATTTAAACTTGCACAGAACGCTAACAGAACTCCCCACGACACCCAAAGCCGGCTGGATGCAGCAGTGAGCAGTTTGCACGAGTGCATCTGTGTCTGTGGATGGCGAAAGTGAGACCTCGCGCCCAGATAATGGTCGCTTAGCATCTTTGTGCTGCTGTCAGACAGGAGAGGAGCGTGACTGGAAATCACTCCAGTGCAGCGGCGAACGTCTTGTACGTTCCACTGACGTCTCAGTCTCAGAGGCGATGAGCTGTCGCCGTGCGCTCCTCTACGTGCACAAATAGGCGCTGCATTTCTGTGTAAGGCACGACAGTAAGAACTATAAGAGCCTCTGAGACCATGTAAAAATCTACTTTTTATGGTCTGTTTTGCCAGTTTAAACTATATTTTTTATTGCAGCGTAATTATGACCGATTCCCGTGATAATTGAGAGAATACATATAATATTTATGCATATTACTAATATTGTATTACTGATTATTTTAATTTAGAGACATTTTGTTTGCGTAATATTCTGGTTGTGGAAAAATATTTCCAGACTTGCCACCCCTGTTTACCTGCATGTTTCGCGTGCAGGGGGACCCATGTTGTCCTCCGTCTCACCTCCCTGAACTCAGCTCAGGGCAAGGTGACCAAATTCATCTCTGTCGGCTCCATCCATTATGTTGTCAACACCGTCAGCTTCCCGCCTTAATCTGCTCTTCTCCTCGAAGACTTGCTTTAATGAAATACGCAATAATCACTGCACTCATCTCGTCATGCTCAAGGTAATTAATATATTTAGAGGGCGATGGCTAACTCTTAATTGAATTATGTCTTTTTTAACAGGACCTTGACTGGGACTAAATTTATGACCGGTATCTGCTTTATCGAATGCTTTGCACGCAACGCAGATTTGTCATTTTCCTCCCGAATCACAGCTAGATTAGACACAATAGTATTCATGATTTATTTATCAATTTGTGCTTGTTTCTTATTTCAGGTTTAATAAATTACCTCCTATAATTAACCCGGGCTTAAAAAGCACCAATTACAGCTGTATGCTCTGTTGCTGCTACATATTCATTTTTAGAAGAATTTAACATGGTTGCATTAATCATATTACAAAATTGGGTTTATTTAATTAATTAAAGTTAGACTGCAAATTAATTGTGCATCCTCACAATATTATCTTAGACTAATGAGGCCTCGACAAAGAGATTGTTTCATTTTTTAAAAGGGGCTAGATTAGTGGGATCTCAATTATGGCTAAAACAAAAGAGGGCTGTCTGCTCGGGCAAGGCGAAAAAGCAAGAAGTGACGATTCAGCACTTTCTTCCAAACAAAAAACAGAGAAAGTTTCCATTGTTTTTGAAGGGAAAAAAAAAACTGAGCATGGCAATGATTCAAAAGATACACGGAAAATAATGAGTGCAGTAATTAACCAGTCAGGCAATAACAGTATTTAAAATGATCATACCGTCTTTCAGCAGCAATTGGACACACCATCAAAATAAATGTTGTGTAAAAATAAAGGAGGACAAAAACTGTTTTGTTTTCTTGCGTGTACACAGAATTTGGTGCTTCCTACAAAGAGAGAAGGAAGAAAAAAAAGTTGAACCAACTTTTGAGGCCAGGCAGAGGGGGGATCGGGTTGCAGCCTTGCCCAGTGGCTCAGGAACAAAACCACATTTATTGAAATTTTCCGCCTAATTTAAACCAAATCCAAATTAGCTTTCAACGGATACGAGCTTTTAATTCGGAGCAATTTAATATTTTATTTTTCATTTAACGGATCATATCCCAAATGTTTCTCCTAATCTGCCGGGTAAATGCAAAAATTCTTTGTCTAAGAAATGACTCAGAGGAGCTAATATTGATTGTATGTTCATTCCCAAATGCTGCCACAGATGTCCTCTGCTGTGATATCATTTCATTAGCTTCATTAGTCAATAAGCGTGGTAGAAAATAAATAAAAAATCCAATTATGGGAACTCCAAGGGTCACTGACTAGTTTTGCTGCACATGATTACATTGAGTGGCCCCGTAAGAGTGATTATCCTCAGCATGTGTGCGGCCAGTTCTGTGCGCTCTTACGCGTCGGGTGTACTTTAAACCAAACCCTCCTGAACGATAAGCGTTGGCGGCCCACCGAGGTGATGAAGTGAAAAACTATTCCCCCCTGGCTGAGTGAGATGGAGCAGAGTGCCGGGTGGTCACGCCTTGTCTGCTCACGACAGTGGCGGGTTAAAGAGATTACACCGGGTCTGTGTCAGCAGCCTTGGCCTTGCTCACAAGAACATAATGAAGGAGGACATGCTTGGCCTGCAGGGGAGAAAGAAGGAGGCTCAAGTTGGAGCATTTTCCACAGGAGGCAAACAGATTGCTGCATGTTGTTTTACAAGCCGAGGTCAATGAGTATGACGGTGGCATTCCAGCGAGCTGCTGGGTGTGGGTCTTTAGGGTGAAAACACACACCTCTACCCTACTGGAAATAAGAAGGGTGTGTTTTTGTGCTGTCAGCCCCCCCATACACTGAAGAGCTCTGGAAAATACGTGCATCCATCCTGTCTGTGCTCTTTCTGAGTGGCAGTCCCTTTACCTGGCGCATTATCACTGACGCGGTGAAACAAGGCGCGCTCGTGCGGGTTTAGGTCCAAGCCTGCGACGTCCTTTCACGTTCTCTGTCAGGATGACTGAAGCCTCACATTCAGCTCCTCTGTGCTGGGACAATTGAAGGAAAGTGATGACACGAAGCAGCACTTTAGAAAAATCACATCTTTTCAAGATTAGGACTTTTTTTTTTTTTTTTCCTGGAAAATGAACAGCTTCTGAAATTTGCCCTTAATTTTTTCAATATCTACCTCAGTGCTGTTTTAGATTCTGATCAATGAGAGCAACTGCTAGATGTAATACAAATCTCATTGTTACTTCTTAGCAGGTATTTTTAGTTTTTTTTTTTTTTTTTACAATTGTTGCTGCTTCAGATTTAATCCTTTTACTTGTTACTGGTATTTAAGACAATTTATTAAGAATTGTCTGACAAAAAAGAATTAAACTCTGTACTCAGGCAGTTCTGGACCATTTCAAAAATCAAAATAAAGATCAGTGAGTGTAAAAATAAAGATTAGCCTGGTGAAAATCATTTAGGCATGACGTGACGACATTTTAGGCTGTTTTGTTAAGTATTTTCTTCCACACTGACACCTCTGGTCAAATAAGTCAAATTACAGACAGGAATAGCAGCCATGCCTTGTGAAATCAAGAGGTGATAATAGCAGCACTTTTATTCTTTTAAATGACCCGTGAATATTATTTTACCTGTGTTGAACTGGGAGGACGCAACCATTCACGCCGACACAATAGGAACAGCAGACCGTGCGTAAACTGCATCTTCATTTGCATCCCTTGTGCAAAAAAAAAAAAAAAAAAAAAAAAAAAAAAAAAAAAATCATGCAAATCTTAATGAGACAGTCTCTATTGTGACCGTAATTGAAAACCCATTCTTTGTTAATTACGCTTTCTCAAAAGCCTTTTCCACTGTCACTAAACTGAAACAAAAAAGTTAGTGATTCTGCAGGTCGGCGGGTTTAAAATCGGACGCGGTGAATGAATGTTTTTTCTGTGTGCGGGTAGGGAAAAGCAGATTCTTTTGGACAAAAATAAGAAACAAATCTAGCTTGTGGATGCGGGTCCCAACAGTAAAAGGGCAATAAAAGGACAATAAATTGCACGCTATTATCAGGTGCGCATTTGCAGCTGAAGGGCGGACGCACGCAGTCTGTGTCCTGTCGTAAAATACTGAAGTTAAGCGCATTTTGTCCGCCATGAATCGACAATGTCTGACCCTTAAATGTCTATTGACAGCCGAGCAAGCCTAAAGGATGAGGAGGCGCTTTGAACTGAACTGCCTTTAAAGACGACATTATTGCAGTTTTGTGCCCATTAGTCCGCCAGTAACGGGCTAAACAGTCGCAAAAAAGACAATATTTTCTAGGCCCAGGGTTCAGTTACAGGACTTTAATGCCTTGACGGTGATCAACTTTTGTTTTCAGAAAATCTCTTAAAAATAAAGTTAATCTTGGAGATACGTCTTTACACGAATTCAACTGGACGTTTAAGCGTTCATGGCTGGATTCCAACTTGAAAATATGCACAGCTGACTGCATAGACGTCCCCATTAGGACGTTCAGACACTGTTTTCCACATTTCAGCGGTGAGGCGGTGCAGCGGTGCGTCCTGAGAGCCTCTTTAAAGCTGTCAGGCTTATTGAATCTGGACAGACAGCGCTGGTGGTCCACGTTCCTTAATTAGGAAATTAGCTGCACAGAGGCGCTCATTACCAAAACTCCCAGTTCCTCCCGGTGTGTTCTTACCTCCTCTCTCTCTCTCTCTCTCTCTCTCTCTCTCTCTCTCTCTCTCTCTCTCTCTCTCTCTCTCTCTCTCTCTCTCTCTCTCTCTCTCTCTCTCTCTCTCTCTCAGCGCTACCGGTCAATTTCCATAAGAAGATTACAAGCGGATCAGTATTTAGATCTGCGCAGATAAACAAATAGCGGCTCCATGAGCATACATGGCTGTTAATTGGGCGTTAGTTTATATGCTTCGAGTTTGCTTTAACGCCTGGTTGCACAGGAAAATTTAATTAGACAATATATGACGACTCTAAATCTAATCAGACTATGATTCCCCTTGCTTAGATAATTCCCTGGCCCCCTTTACTTTAAAACCTCACATTTAGTTGAAAACTGCCTAATAAAACTTTGATCAGTAAATGCATTTCATACAAATGCATATTTTCAGAACAGTAAAAGCATTTTATACAAACCCACCGATGATATTGGAACGGAATGCTGCACTTAACTTTAAATGATTTATATATATATATATATATATTCGTCTTCTTTTTATTATTATTATTATTATTATTATTATTATTATTATTATTATTATTATTATTATTATTATTATTGTTGTTGTTGTTGTTGTTGTTGTTGTTGTTGTTGTTGTTATTATTATTAATATTTTGAAAACCACTTGCGCCTGGCTCTCGACTGACAGCCTGAATCCAGGTACGCAACCCGCGACCCAGATGGACGCACTGGTTTTAAATCACTAGGAGGTGAAACGCTGTAAAATGCACATACCAAAATGACCCCCGTGGAGCTCATCTAAATGGGTGAGGCGTTAATGGCCGTTTTCGATGGGCGATTCTCCCGCAATCATTAGCAGGTGTGAGCTTTGCCCCGTTGAGCGATGGGTTTCAACGGCGGAGCCTCGTTTCAGGTCGTTTGTAAGGAGACACATGCAAATAAAGTGGCCCACTCATCCACAATTATTTTATTAAGTGTTAGCACCGCGGAGAGAAAACAAGCCTGCAAACAGAGACTTAAAAAAAAACAAAACAAAACAAGAAAATGAAATAAAATAAATAACATAAGCGAGCCGCCCTCACATGCGGAGCGGAGAGCCCGCAGCCTCCACAAGAGGTCGTTCACGTATTAAAGTTTTCTTTCCGGGGACTTTCACCCTGCAGAGAATTCCACATTATCCAGCCACTTATTTCAGTTTCACTCTTCAGATGCACACAAAAAACTAATATTGCTGTAAACTAGAAGTAATTAGATTCCGATATCAGTTAGATATTAGAAGATTTTAGTCACGCTGGATCTTTTGTAATGTTTTGCGTGTTTAGCTGCATTTAGAAATCATGTCCCTCAATAATACTGAATAAAATCAGCAATACTTGAAAGGATTTTTTTTAAACAAAAGGAATCAAAATAAAAAGAGACACATGCTGGGCGTGTTTGTTCAAATCGTTTATTCACAGTCTGTATTTTAATACGATGCCGAAGGAAATTATTCACAAGTAAATAAACTTGTCGGTGGCTGGTCTGGAAAATATAATCACTGAATTAGTTTGGATGCTTAAAACAAAATAAAAGTATCTGATGAATCTGAAATTGGGAAATAACAAATATTATTGTTGTATTAAATTAAAAGGAAGTTTCGTCCAAAAGTGACCAAGGGAATATTCTGAAGTCTGTGTTAGGATCTCATCACACTCGGAACATTTAATTTCGGCCTTTCACTTTTGAATTAGTCGCACCCAGAAACTCGCTCATCTCTTACGAGTCATTTTCCTTCGGTGCATGGAGGTTTTTTTATATCCTGTATGGACATTGGTGCAGTGATTAGAACAGATTTATGTGTGTTGATCAGCTGAAAATTTAAGTCTTCTGAAATATACCAGAAAAAGTAAAGCCCACAAAACGAAACTTTTTGTGATGCGTTTAGGGAACACGCACACAGAAGCAGTAATGTGTATTTTCTTGACACTGCCGTCTTTATGATTCACTTTTAAACGTTTAAACTTTATAAAATGTAGTGCCTGAGCTGGTCTCCGCTGCTGTTTTAAAACTTTGCCTCTCCCTCCTCCTCTGACCAAAACAGAGCTTTGTGCAGCTCCGGTTGGTACGCGGCGGCTGTGGAAGCCGCGCCCTGATTGGTCGCCTGCTTCTCATTGTCACGCTGTCAATCCACATCACATGGTCCAGCCACTAGGCCTATTAACAGATGAGCTTGGCAAGCAAGTTTACAGACTTCTGTTTCAGAACTGTGGGGGACAGATCAGCTTTGAGCGGAGAGAAACCAGAAGCACCTGCGGCCACTTACTCGCCTGTTTAGGCACAACTTTTCCCCCTGTCTTCTTATGAGACTGGTCAGTAGCTTCAGCTCTCTGACTTTCGGGGCTGTTTTGTAAAGTTTTTTTTTTTATGTGCCTGTGAGTGAACACTAAAAGTCGCCCGAATGTATAACATGATGGAAACCGAGATCAAGACCCCGCTCCCGCAGTCCAATTCGGGCTCGGCACCAGGCGGTAAGAACAACAGCAGCAACGAGGATCGGGTGAAGCGCCCCATGAACGCCTTCATGGTCTGGTCCCGGGGACAGCGGAGGAAGATGGCACAAGAAAATCCCAAAATGCACAACTCAGAAATCAGCAAGCGACTCGGCGCCGACTGGAAACTTCTGACCGACGCCGAGAAGAGGCCATTCATCGATGAGGCCAAACGTCTTCGCGCTATGCACATGAAGGAGCATCCGGATTATAAATACCGTCCCCGCAGAAAGACCAAGACCTTGCTCAAGAAAGACAAGTACTCTTTGCCCGGGGGACTGCTGGCGCCTGGAGCCAACCCCGTCAACAACTCGGTGTCGGTGGGTCAGCGCATGGATGGTTACGCGCACATGAACGGCTGGACAAACAGCGCGTATTCCCTCATGCAGGACCAGCTGGCCTACCCTCAACACCATAACATGAACAGCCCCCAGATCCAGCAGATGCACCGGTACGAGATGGCAGGGCTCCAGTACCCGATGATGTCCTCGGCTCAGACCTACATGAACGCGGCGTCTACGTACAGCATGTCCCCGGCGTACACGCAGCAGACCTCCAGCGCCATGGGCCTGAGCTCCATGGCTTCCGTGTGCAAGACCGAGCCGAGCTCACCGCCACCGGCCATCACGTCTCACTCCCAGCGGGCGTGTTTGGGGGACCTGAGGGATATGATAAGCATGTATCTCCCTCCCGGCGGGGACAGCGCGGAGCATTCCTCCCTGCAGAGCAGCCGGTTACACAGCGTCCATCCGCACTATCAGACCGCAGGGACTGGCGTCAATGGGACGCTACCTCTCACTCACATCTGAGAGACTCAAAGACTCAAAAGTTTCTTTTTTTTTTTTGTTTTTTTTTTTTAAGAAAGTACTTCGGATACTTGAACTCTTTGGTTGCTTAAACAGCGTTCACAGTTTTATCACTCCCCTTTCCGGTTGTCCATTTTAATGAGTTTTGAATGGACCAGAAATGAACGTTGAGCCCGTCAGTGTAACCTACAAAGAGGCTTTTTTAATTTTTTTTTTTTATTATCACAAGTAAAGCAATCAAACCTACGTAGAAGAATCGGACTTCTATATTTTAATGCCATATTTTCTCTCTATGAAAAAGGCGTGTGGCCTCATTAAGAGAGGCTGTTGTATTTCAGAAAAGCTGGATGGAAAGTTGATTCATAAATGTTTACACTTAATTTGTAGAATGTCAGTTGTCTCTATTGTGTCCAAATTTTGTAGTCTCCTTACTCCCTTCACGATTTAGGTTGAAATGAAATATTAAGACTGTGCGGGTCGCAAACGCAGGTTTTATTTATAGCAAGTTTTTTTTCTCCTCCCTCTCTTTTTTAGCGTGTGAACCCTATGTTTATGTCATGTGAGAGATGTTCCAATTTGTTTTTGTAAAATGTTATTTTCTGTGATGGTTCCAACAGTGTCATGTTTACTCATCCTGAACGAAAAGGTTTATTTAAACTGACGTTTCTACATATTTTACGACCATCCTCTATTCTTAAATGCTGAATAAATTTTTACGAAACGTGAACTGTCTTTTGTGTCTGAGGTTTTTGAAATTTAACTGAGTCTGTGTGCAGGTGTAACACACGATATCACAAATTATAATACATGACACAGGGGGAATTGCCCTAAAGCTGATTAAATGATAGGATGTTTGCTTTAAATTTGCTCTTACATGTAACTTAATTTCCAGTTAGACTTTTAAAGGCATCATTTGAATTCCAACAAGCCTTGAAAGTGCTTGCTGTATCAAATTAAGAGTTTTAAAAGATTCCTCCAGCTAAATTAAGATATTGGTGTGGGGAACCAGATCTCCTTTTCCCTGTCTAGTTTTTCAAATATTATTTATCCTTTCATGTTTAGTCAGTCACACATTTATTGCAATATTTACCTAAGTGAACTACAGGGCCAGGCTGTTGTGAGTTTTAAGGTTGTTGTTTTTTTTAACCTTTAAGAAATGAATAAATTAGGTACAGCAAGCAGAATGACTTGTCGTATTGAGTTGTTGAATTTCACTCATGATTTTACAGTTTTAAACCTCAGTTTTAAACCTCAGCATTTACGCTGATGTTAATAATGCAGAGGTGTATGGAAGAATGGGTCGGCGCTGCATTTAAGAATAAATAAGCTCTGGCCACCAAGAGGGCTGAAGCAGGGGCCGTCCTGCTGGCCTTCCCACACTCCTTGTAGGGCTTGATCCACGGCTCAGCACAGCGGCGTGGATTAGCCCCACACACCTTTGTGGGGGGAAAGATTATCCAGACCTCCCTGCATTCAATAACAGGGTCTTAAGTCATTGTAGCGTGCCAGCATCCACCCATCACCTAATCACACTTTCTACCTAATTTTTTTGTAATTAAGCAGCTTTTCTCTTTCCTGCCCCCCCCCCAGACGTCCAGAGATGTTCGCGGTTGAGTTATGGATTAAGAAATTGTTTATCAAACTATTTAGGTAACCTCAGGATTGCGTTCACCTGCTTGCCTCCCAAGCAACGGCGTACAGATTCTGTTCAGCGAGGCTGCGTTGCTTTCACCTGATCTTTGGTAGGAGATTAATATTCTCCATTTTCTGGTCATCTGACCTTTAGGTGGGATTAATAGAGTCCAGTTCTTCTTAGCTTTTGCTGGTAAAAGGTGTGCTAGAGGCTGAAACGTGCTAGGCTGATTGTGTTTGAAGCTCCTGATTGTGTTTGAATTTTCTAGTGGTGAGGCCGTCAGCACTGGACTCCCCACCACCATCCACA
>BJFM01002688.1:83977-94837 GCA_016586285.1 Arothron firmamentum
GGGGGGGGGGGGGGGGGGGGGGGGGGGGGGGGCTTTACCTCAAAAGACCAGCCATGCCACAGACAGTTTACTTGCATTTTGAGACGCTCTATGTTTTAGCAAACTATTTTTTTCCCCATTTATCACTGGTGTTTCCCTTAAAATGATAAGCAGGAAGATCAAAGGGGACGCTCTTCAGATAGCTGGTAGCAGCCACCAACCCCCGCCCCCTGAGCTTCTTTCTCCCACTCCCCTCATATGCCCACTTAACATGTGAACTCTCTGCCTCCTTCATTCATGCAAACTTCAGCCTTTCCCGTCGTATTTCCATACGATGCTGCAGGGCAAAGGTAATTTCCCGTTTTATCTGGGCTGACTTCATAGGAAGTGGCTTTATTGACTTGTTTTGGTTTAAGTGATGTTTGTGAAACGCTGAGGGTCTAAAGCCTGGGGCACCCATGTTGAGGTCAGAGTAAAGCCCATCGGGTTTATCCCAGCACATTTGTGGCTAACACAAAAGTGTGTTTAGGTGGTTGACACGCTCGCTCATGCAGGCATGTCAGCGGGTACATGTCAGGTGAGCGTGCGCCAGTGCAGTAGAGCCTCTCCATCAGTGCTGACCCAGGCAGCCATCATTGTTCTCTAGCTGTAAATCAGCACCGTGCTGCAATCAGTGCCTGGACCTGGGCCTCTCTGAGCCCTCTCCACTCCAGATGATTCCCTTCCTGATTGGCCTAACTCAACTCCTGTCTATGGTGGCAGATAAGCGTGGATTGTTTTTTTTCCCCCCTTTGCATTACAGAATAAAATTAGCATTGCTACCTTATTATAAAGGTGTCGTTCTAAAGGCTCGATGTGTTTTCTTCCAAATATATCAAGGTGTCTGTGGAAGGATAAAATATGATGTGTCCATTTAGCAATTATTTGACATCCCTCTTTTAATTTATCTATTTCCTTTTAAGATAAAAAGATGCATTGATGACATAATATGACAGTGGTAGACTGCATTTTAATATCACAAATTTCATAATAAGTATAAGAAACTAAAGATTAATCATTTAAAAACAATAATGTTGTTGTTATAGAACATTTAGCATTGCTGTACGTCTAGTTAAAAGACAGTGGAATTACACCAGTAGAAAAATATAACAGAAAGGCAAAATGACTGGTTTATACTGGGACAAAGGCTCTAAATAGCCTGATTATAGTCCAGCAGAGGGGCTGAGTGAGACAAAGTGGGTAAATTCACTGATTAAAGTGGGACAAAGAAGATAAAAAAGTGGTTATAGAGAGTCTAAATGAGGAAAAGAGGCTAAATGGATTAGTTAGAGCGAAACAAAGGTACAACATCTTGTAATTATAGCAGGAAGAGGGGTAAACGGGACTGGATTAAGGCAGGCAGTGGTAACGTAAACTTGCTACTGTCTTTGAGTTTGGCAGTACTTATATTAACGTTTAGAACCAACAAGATTTGTGTAAAGTAATATTACTCCTGTTGAGATGCAGCAGTGAAGCATTCTTATTGTCTCTGTTATTTGCTTTTCCTTTGGCAATCACTATATTTCAGATGGGCCTAAGTTGTACAGCATGTTAGAAGTGAACGCCAGTAATCCTGCAGAAAGACAGAGACAACGAAGGACACCCATAAGTACAGAACAAGACAGCAGCAGCAGCAGCACCAAGTGGCAGAAGGTTCCTGCTTCTTCTCGAAAGGTTCAACGAATTCCTTAGATGCTGACATCTGCAGTTAGACAAAAGCATTTCGGCCAGTTGCTTAAAGACCGTCAGAGTCCCGCTAACAGCATTCACACTGCTCTGCTTTCAATTTAAAACACCAAGGCCAAACAATGTGACCGGCACCTTTTATGATTTCCTCTCTTTTAGCCTGAGTGCCACTCAGTACTGCAGCCAATACTTTTGAAAAAATTGTCAGTGGCAGTGCTTTACAGGCCTCCCGATCAATATTTTCTGTCTCAATGACTCAACCCTCATGTTCAGTAAAGGCCCACCTTGACATCAGCACGTGGAAGGAAACCTCTTGTTCTGCCAACAGGAGCTTGTGTTCTGCCAGTGCTGTTCTTCCTCCACAGCATTGTCTGCATGTGAAGTACCCGACTCCTGGTGTGTTTCCTACACTGTGTGTGTGTGAGCTCCGTATAGGTAGGTTCATGCGCGACACGTAGATTTCTTTGCCTTTTGAAAGAGAGCTGAAATCATAGAGCTGAAACGCAGCTCTATGATACAGATTGTGGATTCATTCACTGATCTCGGACATGAGAGATCTGCGGGGCTATCTGACCACTCTGTCCATGGCTTTCTGTGTTTACAGACACAACCTGTCGATCGAGGCTCAAGGAGATGGAGAAAGAATTCAACTAACCATCCGCATTACACAGAGCTCAAAAACCAGAGCAGAACGTCAAACGCAGATTCATCTGCAATAGCATGCAGATGCAGTCAGGTGTGTACTTGCTGGTTAGCTCCATACAGTCCTGATTATTCACGCTGCACACTCAGGTTCACACTGACAGGAGCGCAGCAGTTTACTGTCCTCAGCTACCGCCATGCTAAGCTTCTTGAACTGCGCTTTGCATGCAGGTTGCATGTTGTGATGGCAAAATGCTCATTAGTACACACAGGACACGCTGCAGCCTGTTCCTGCGGCTAATCGGGAAAGTATCCTGAGAAGCGACACAGGGCTCAGCCAAGTTGCGCTTGAACTTACAGATTTGCATTTCTAAATAGGCGAAGACAGACAGGCTGGGAAAGCTCGACCTATGTTTGCTAGCTTTGACATCAATCAGTGTGATTGATGATTGGATGTCTGGAATGTAAACACCTTAACTTTGGTATCAGCCATGTTATATAACATTTAGGCAGGACCCTTTAATAGGTGCTAAAATTGAATGTTTAGCAGTTTAGGGTCAAGAAGAATTCATTTAATTTTGGTATGGAAGAATTTGACTTAAAGTTAGGCCGTTGTAGTGGTGTGTATGGATTCGTAGTAGTTATTTTATCTTGCGAAAGGAAGAAGGACGACTGTCCCTGGCACCACATATTTTGTGATTTATATAGGTATTGGTTTGCCAGTCAGGATAAACATTCCTCTATACAGAATACCTGGAAGCTGAATGGTCATTCATTCACAGAGATGCATTTAAAGTGAGCAATTCAGGCAAATTCTGGTGGAATTAAACGGAAAGCAAGAGAGAGAGAGAGAGAGAGAGAGAGAAAGGGGAAGGAAATTGGCTCCGGTTGACATATCCTTATTTCTAATCATCCTGTTTCATGTGGCTGAGCAAGACTCACTTGACATGGGCGTAATAGTAATTATGGGGATTTACAACTCGTTCCTCCAGTCCAGTTGCTGTTATTATATCACGTAGATTACAAAAGTTTTTTTGTCTTTTCCCCATCATCAGCGGCTGAGTGGCTGACAGATATGACTTTGATTTGGTCCAATTTGTGCATTATTTGCCCGTTTGGGGCAGTGTTCTGTGCACACGGGGTTATAAAAAGCCTGCCCGTGTTTGTGTGTATGCCCATGAATGTGTTTGCTTTGGTGTGTGTGTGTGTGTGTGTGTGTGTGTGTGTGTGTGTGTGTGTGTTTAGCCTGGCACCCTTGGGTGGGGTGGGAGTTCCCAGGTTTGACGGGGTGAGGCAGTGGGTTGCGGCGGTCGCACCTCATCTTCCAGGAAGCGCTCTGCTCTCCAGAAACCTGAGCTGCAGCCTCTTAAGACAATGAGGGGAACACGTGAAACCCCAGCACATGCTGGCTTGGGTTACCTGCTCACTCTGCCTTTCCTTGATCTTTCGGCCCTCAGAGCAAAGCCGTCCCACCCAGTGTGACACCTGTACTGCTCCACCTGCCCCGCGCTTTGGGAACACCCTTTATTCACCGTGTGAGAGCTGCTCGTCCGCCACGCTTCGCTTCACGACGACTTGTGCCGATTCTCCGGCCCAGAGTTCATCCTGACTAATGATGTTTTGAGTGGAGAATTTCTGTTTTTGTGTGTTTGAGTGTTTGCTGTCTGTCTCTGCAGACAAAAGGGCTGGCTGGGCCTCTGCCATCAGATCTCCATCCATCTACAGTTCTTCAACTACAGCCAGGCAAACCTGACTTTCAAGTCTCCCACCCACATGTATTGGACTGCTGTCCTCTCACCTGTGCAAATATTAAAGAGAGGGAGAGAGAGAGAAAGAGAGAGCAGGAGAGAGAGAGGGTGAGAGAGAGAGAGAGAGAGAGAGAGAGGGTGGAAAGGAGTGAAATGGAAAAATATCCCAGCCTTTGGTTACTGGGTGGGGTGCAGAGAAGAATAGCACACAGCTGAGCAAACCTCCACAGATACAGGACTTCACCTGTACACTTTTCTCTCCTGTTTTCTCTCTTAATCCATTCTCTCTTTCTGTAACCGGCACCGTCCCAATAGTCGGCTAAGGCCTTCTTTTATCGGCGCTGAATGGAGATTTCCTTTGATTTTATGGAGTTGATACACTCTCCGACATCACTTTTGTGCTCTGGTCACAATGAGGAGTGATTTACCGCCTTAGGGGACACATACCCTCTTTAGAAGTGTTCTTGTGTAGGTGCAGGTATTACCTGGATGTTATTCAGGAAATCCTTTTATCTGACAATATCCTCCGCAGAGATTTGACTTAATTTCAAAATGTACCCCATAATCTCGATCATACTCTGCTAAACCCACCCGATGACTGAAGAGCAGAGCCGGCGGTACGAGCGGCCACAGGTTTAATGTGCTGAGATAAAACTACATTTGCGGAAGATTAAGTCGTAACGACTCCTAAACTGCGTTGATGGTTCGAGAGGAAGCCGTCTCAGGCTGCAAAGAAGCGGCCACCGCAGATCCTCTGTGCACACATTCCTGAAACGTGTGACTGCTGGAACACAATGTGCTCATCAGCGGTGATGTGCCTGGCTGAAACGGCGAAGCAAAACAAAGTGTATAAATAGCAACAACGACAGGAACAAAGTCAAAATGCACCAACCGGACCAGATCGGAACAAGATTAGATCAAACGTGAATCGATTTTGGCCTCCTGGCCCAACTTATTGACTACAACCCTTTAAATGTAGAGCGTGGTGTCTTTGGCTGTCCTTGAATTTATCGAAATTTTTGAATATCGGTGAGGAACAAGCAAAGCATATCACATGGAGGCAGACAGACTATCACACCTATTTGTTTTCTGCCTCCCTTCCCTCTGTCTGTCTGCAGGTTTGGGCCTGAAAGACGTGCCAGACCTGCTGCCAAAGCATCAGCCTCCACCTCACCCTGCAGACATGGCTGGAGACACACACACACACACACACACACACACACACACACACACACACACACACACACTCACGCACACACTCACGCACACACACGCACACACAAACACACACACGCACGCACGCACACTGACAAACACGCATCTCTCGCGTGTGTTTACACGCATGTGCGCCTCTTCACCTGTGCGCTCCGAGCCCCGTACAAACACATTCTTACGGTGTCAGCCCTCTCCTGCCGATGAAAGAGCCGTCCCACACTTGCACGCATCGTGTCAGACTCAGACACAATCAGGCTCAAATTCACACGCTCGCCCTTGACGCCAACAAGAACGTATGCATGCGTTCGCGATTGTCACTTGCTTCTCAGGCATGCCCTATTTTTAAAATTTTTAAACACACCTACACACATTCTCCCATGCCTGGACACACCCACTGCTGCCCATGTC
Source organism: Arothron firmamentum (assembly GCA_016586285.1). Classification (NCBI taxonomy): domain Eukaryota; kingdom Metazoa; phylum Chordata; class Actinopteri; order Tetraodontiformes; family Tetraodontidae; genus Arothron; species Arothron firmamentum. The sequence continues at coordinate 89,695 of BJFM01002688.1, forward strand.
GGAACAGCCCGGTCCCGGAGAACACCCTGCGCCGTTGCAAGGCAGGGAGAATTAGTCAGGTGAAGTCTCTCGACATCTGACACCCTCTGACACCACCTTCAGGGTCTCTGTTTAAAGGTGCTTGCAACACCACCCCCGTAGTTAATGGTGCAGCACCTGCTGATTACTGCATGCTCGGAGCTCTGTGGTAATTGCACAGCACATACCTGTCCAGGGATAGCCCCTGTCTGCCACATGGGCTTACAGCACCGTCACGTTTTACAGGAGAGACGCTCCCGTCAGTCATTATCAGTCATGATTGTCTCTGAAGTTTCACGGTAGTTCGGGGAAAAAAAAGCGAGAATTACATATTCAGCCCGGGGAGGGGGGGGGGGGCTATGAATGTTCAGTCTCACATAACCAGTAAACATGTTCTAGGTAGCTTAAGGTAAGTAAGGTGTAGAACCCTTCAGATTTTCAGGTGACGGTTGCCAACAGTCATTCCAAAGGTGAATCACTGCACATTTCTTGGAGTTGTTTTCGTGACATTTGAATGAGTCACGCAGTTTTTCTTTCCTCTCCAATGACATTTGCAGCAGCACAGTATGTAACCAGAAAAGTGTGTTAAATAGGGTTGCTCGTTTCCATTTAACGTCTTTAAACGGAGGACGTTGTTTATCTCTTCTCATCACACGGTTGCAGAACAGCCCCAAAGCAACCAGTCCTGTGTCAGAGTGTATCACGCTGTGCTCAGGTTTTTCACTTTTACTGTTTTTATTGTCTCACTCTTACAGACTGACCCTTAATGAGGCTATTAAGATGTTCTTAATGTACAACAATAACAAAGACCTGCAGAAGAAATGATTTACTAGTGTTATTAAATATAAGTAGAAGTAACTGATTGGCGGATAACCAACTTTCTAATTCCCTTCTATTTACCTTGCATCCAGGAAATGCAGGCAGGAATGAGGAGTGGCTCCAGAGGTTTGTCACACAAGTTCACGCTAAAAACAGACTTGAACCAGGTAGTAACTCTGATTACAGAGCATTTAGAGGTAAAAAGTGCATGTGTACGTTGATCCATCCATTCTTCCACAACTGTGTCTCGTATAAAATGATTGTATGCTCATTGTCATATGAAACCTACAGTTCGGTTCAGTATGTACAGTATGTCAGGATGGTAATCAACTGATCAGGTTTGTGGTTTTTCCTGCAGGGTGTGTAGCTGCTATTCTAGCAGCACAACATCGTAGCAAAGAACTGTAGCTCACTAATTAGTTCAATTGAGATAAACGCTGGAAGCAACTAAGAGTGTTTTCGTAAATGCGATTAAATCTAATTACCTGTCGGTTTAAATGATTTGATTTTCAGAAAGTCTTCTGATGTTCATTGTTAGGTAACATTTTTACCCAGAGAGAATAAAGATGGAGCAGAAATACCTCATACATGAGCTTTTTTGTGGCTCATGGAGGTGTTTCAGGCTTACGGGGTTGGGTAAGAGGTTTTTTTTTCTTTGTTTTTTTTTTTTTTTTTTGCAGGGCTGTGTCCACTGCTCCAATTTACAAATCTCTCAGTGGTTGTGAGGTGACATGTTGTTCTTAATGGTAGCCACAGGCCAGTGGCTCTTTCTGGGTGACAGTAACAGGAGTTAAAACCTGTAAATCTTGCAGAGACCTCCCTCTTCCCCTCTAATTCCTCATTACCTCACGGTAGGTTGTCTGAGGACAGATTTAGGCCTTTAGGGCAGCCTCGGCAGAGGAGAGCATTTTTTTTTAATGTGTGTCTGTGTTGTTAACCTCTGTGTGCTGAATATGTAGTACCGCGGGGGAGGACTCTGGCCCGTGGCTTTGGGGTAGGTGTGTGACCTCACACCACAGGTAGGTAACGCTACGTAGTTTCCGTTCTGGGATGTGTGTGAGTGTTTATTGCCTTGTACCTCAGGTTAAAATACATTGCATCCCGACTGCTTGTTCCATGTTTGACTTATGCGTCCACTTTTAATTCCACCTTGTGCATACTGGCTGATCAAATGACATCAGAAGCTCCCAACAACCTGTCTGGGCAAACTCATCCATTTAATTTATCTACCAGGCTGTCCATGTCTTAACTTGTGCCATCGAACAAACCTGTAAAAATCAATGTTGGTTTCCATCACTGTTCAAATATTGTCTCAGTAGGAGCCTGCAAGAGATCCTTTAAGCCTTGTGTGTTTTGTTCACTAGCTCCCACTAGTGGTACATAGCCGCAATGTCAGGCAGACCGGAGATTGGTGTTTAGTCCTTTCAGTATACTAAATTAAATGTGAGATGCATCTATATCTATATCAACCTGGAGTTTTCTTAATTGTAAGAATACATGTGTTTAATGTATTTCAATGTACAATTCTCTTCCAATGGTGAACTGAGGCTCAGACCAAGGCCTGCTGTAAAGTGGCTTAAAGTCTTTTCCACCTTCTTCATCTGCCCATGGTGTAAAAGTGAATCATTCAGCAGTTTGTATGATCTTCTCTATGGCATTGTGTCTCCAGTGACAGTGTTTGCTGATAATTGAATAATTACGTGTAAATGATAGCGCTCCTGTGGGTCTGCTGTGCTGTAATCTCCCCCCTGTCTGTGCACTCTGGATCGGCTTCTACTCTGGGAAGAAAATTGAACAGCTTGTAAATGTGAGGGACCGACATGCCTTTTTAATCTCTTTCATGCTTGTCAGAGTACCCAAATGTGGCAAAATGGCAGGAATAGCGGTGTCTGAAAAATCACTACCGTGTTTAAAAAAAAAAAAATCGGATTGTTGCAAATTGACTTTGCTTTGTGAAACCGTCTATTGGTGACAGACTTCCACTGAAGTAGAAGCTTTAAGTGGGACTTTGTGCACTAACGTTTGCCTCACCCACAATAGCTTTGGAAAGACAAACAACGGTGCGTGCTGCTGGCCGCAGCGCCGCAACAGTGAAAGGGGTCTTTTTTTTGTTGTTTTTTTTTTTAAAGCTACGACAGCCAGACTAGAACATAATGTCCGTGTCATTATGCTGTAAAGAAACCTTTGTGAGTCAGCCCTGTCCTTTTCCTGGTCGTCTTATGCCATTCTTCTTTAATTCAAGAGTTTGAACTTGCTCTTCTTTCTTCTTTTCTTCCTGTGTCCTCGCTCTGTCGTAGCTGGAACTTACAACACCGCCTGAGCTTTTCTGATATTCCTTAAACCCTTACCCAGGTGGCTGTATAAACCTGCAAACAGGTTTGGCATGTTGTATTTGCTCCTCTTGTTGACAGTTGCCATTTAAGAAATCCCTTTAAGTCTCTGTAATTCGATGGGCAGTTCAATCTGCCATATATGTTGACAAGCTGGAGGTAATACATCAAAATCAAAACCAGTTTTCCTGGAAAATGCACATGTGAATGTAGGGACACATTGCACGGGCAGCACATGGGTCTGCAGCTAACAAACATGCAAAACCGTGAGAAAAAGCCCCTTTCCCATCTCTGTGGCTCTGTACAGCCAAATAAGCATCACTGAGCAGTTTTGTGAAACTGTACAGCTATCTGAATTCCCACAATAAGATTTGGACTAAAAAAAATGTTTGTAAGGTTTCCAGTAACAACATGCTCACATCTGAGTGCATTTTCCTTTTTTGAATGAGCAGTCTTTTTAAAGTACTGGTATTTTTTGTTTTTCTGTAGAGATTAGCATACTCTGTGCCTTGCTCATACTGCCATGTGCAGATGGTGTGTTGAAGCATGCACAGTGGCATTATTCCTCAGGGTAGGTCACTGTGGAATCCTACGAATGGTGGGGAAAAATTCCCTGGCAATAAAGGCAAGAAGTAATCAGATTACTGTCGGTGAATTGAAATATAACCGGCATTTTTATTATTCTTCATTTTTAGAAAGCTCTCTGTCAGCAACAGAACACAACACAGTTATGTGTCTGTTTCATTTGCACTTTTTTTTTGCCATAAATATTCATCTTTCCAGAGTGTGGTGGTGACCTCCTGGTATTACTGGACTCCTGGTGAGTGGAGATGGGACTATAGAGGGCCTCTTACCTGGTTCAGGTATCACTGTACCTGCTCAGCAAGTCTTCCCACTTAAAATGCTGCTTTTCCATAAGAATTTTCCAGACTAACACTTCCAATTTTACAAGTAGGCAAAAAAAAACAACAACAAAAAAAACAGCCTCCACCAACCACGCAGAAAGTGCTGCTCAAACTCAAGTGTGAGTTTGCTCTGCATTTTAAACACTTTTTTTGGTTTTTTTTTTTCCTGAAGGAGCTGTAAATATGAACACAAACATCTGCTGCCTCATTTTAAACTCCGGGTGAGCCTCAAGGAACCAACAGAACAGCTTGCGAGCACCACGTTGATAACTAGCACGGGGAAAGGGATCCAGGAACAAGATCTTTTCCAACTGGACTCAAGAAAATATCTGAGACCTTCTGGAGCTTTAATCTACATCCACAGAGCAAAACATTTGTGGCAAAATTAACCTGCAATTTAGGACAAATTCAACCGGAATTTTCAGATGCATCCCTATAATTAAAGATAACATCAATCCGAATCATTTCTCTGTATCCGACATGTGAAATTACACAAACCTTTATACATTTTGCTGTTTTGATGCTCTGACACAGCTCGCCCCCCCCCCCAACTACTGGCCTCAATGTGGGCGTCAAACCAGGAGCCAGTGGTACAGACCAGAATATTCGGTTTCAGATGCAGTTCTTCGCAATTGTCTTCCAAAGGGAAGGGAAGAAGTAAGCGATATGACTTGAAGAGATCAGATTAATGTAACGTGTACATGCGTACACACCATAATCCCAGAGGACTTCCTCCCCATTGCCACTAGAGACCCCACCCAGGAGGACAGGTAACAGGAGAACCCCTTTAACCGGGTCAGATTGGAAGAGGTGAGAAAAACAGGGGAGAATCTCTCCTGTCCATTGTCGCTTATCTGCAAATTAAAAACACTCGATCCAATTTGACCCAGCTGCTAATGGGAAGCGCCCCACACATGCCACATGCCTGAAGTGATGAGCATTTCCCTCTTTCAACATTTGCCCCGGATCTGGTGCTCTGAAAGGACGGTAATATGCGCTGATGTAATGTGTGCGATAAAGATCTTTTGCGGTTGGGTGGGGTGAGATGGGGTTGGCGGGAGTGGGGGGGGG